>VWZN01016736.1:66149-100148 GCA_013396955.1 Regulus satrapa | reverse complement strand
CCTAAAAAAAAAAAAAACTTCATTAAAAAGAATCTAATTTTTACAAAAAGCAAATAAAAAATTGTTATCACTCTTAGATATAACTTCTAGTTGCTTGAAGAGTGCAAGAAAACCAGATTAGTAAAAACACTATTTTTTTTGTGCAAGCAGCAAAAAATAACAGATAAAACAAGCTTTTGAAAACTGAAGCACTGACATTAAAAAAATAAACTCAAAGAGCCCTAAATATTAAAAAAAAATAAATAAAGGACCTAGCTATATTCCAGAGCAAACCTGAATTACATCCTGACTGCTAAAGCTGCTGAGCTTGCTAAGGCACTGAGTTGTATTTTTATTTGCCAGCATGAGGAGGAGTCGTGCTGCCCCTACCGAGAGGCGTAACCCGTGCTCCAGAGCGTGGCTGAGGGGCTGGCCTGCCTGCTGGAGCCCTGGGAGCTGAAGGAATGTGCAGGTGACACAGTGGAACCTGAAACACAGCAAGGAGAAAACAACCATCAGGCTCGGGAATGCTGGGAGAAGGAACAAAACAAAAAACTGCTCTTGATCATCTGCTGAACACTGGCAGTGAATTTGATGATCTATTCAAAGTGAAATCATCCCTTCAGCTCAGTGCCTCTTGAAAAGGTATACTGCAAATATCAAAAGTTTGTGGGTCTTCCTGTCCAGGGCTTAAGTCTGAGGGGGGCACAGTACATTTCCCCTCAGCAAGTGACATTCACTTGAATTTGCCTCTTTTATCTGAAGCATCAGGCACCTGTGTTTACAACCAGGCCTGAGGCTCACCGTAACTTAAATACAGCTGTAAGAATGTGAATTATTTTTCATCACCACTCTTGATTACAGACCTTCCTTCATGCAATTCCAGTGCAATGGCCAGACTAATCAATTAATTCACTTCTAACTGGGTGACAGCTTACTGTTAGGGGTCTGCTGAAGATTTGTCCTTGGGTGGAACACTGGCTGATTGTGCTGTCCATTCGGCGAGAAAAACGCATGGTAGGCTGCAAGACAGTAGAAAAACAAACCAAAAATCATTTCATGTGGCAATCATTTTTTTTTGTCTTACAGCTAACACACTGTAAGGAGCCATGGAAAAAAAAACCAAACTTGTGCAATCTTTCCTTTTCTTACCTATGATCATAACAGCTGTCCCTGCCAAGAGTGCAAAAAGCGTGAAGATCATCACCTGGTAAGACTCAACAAACTGCTGGAAGAGACTGGATTCATCTGTAGAATTGAGGCAATACTGAGTTAAAAAGAACATCTTCTCCAACCTGCTTTAAGAGTTAACCTCATAAACATCAGAGAAGCTGAAGGTTTCTTCCAGCACACGGAGTGCAGAGCTGAACTTACATCTCATGGGTGCAGTGGTTCTGTCAGTCAGGTAGATCACTGTCACTGGGATGGTGATGGTCTGGTCTGTCAGGGGACTGAAGACAGTCAGAGTGGTGGACAGGGAGCCCTGGCTGGGAACTCTGGGATCAGCCAGGCTCACAGTGTACACCACATAACTGGGCAGCCCGTAGGACTTCTCCTTCTCCTGCACCCTCACTGCTGGGGACTCGCACTTCACCTGCACAGGGAATATCCAAGCTGAAGCACTCTGCTGGGGACAGCACAGCACATCCCCATCTTCCAGGCCAGGTGCCAGCAATGGGTGATCCCACAGAAACACAGAGCAATTCATCCCTCAGAGGAGGCAGGGGTACGTCTAAAGTGACCCCTGCAGCACTGACCCCTGCCCATTGCCAAGGGTGCCCCCCCAACCTGCCCTTTCCAGAAGTCTGGGCTAACCCCACACAGGCAAAATCCATGGATCCTAACTGGGCTGTGTGAGCTCTGGGCAGTGAGTGAGTCACGCACGTATTTGGGCAAGACTCCCCCTGCCACAGGGCTTCTGCTTCCTGCCCCATGAGCTGCTTCACACCTGCCAGGCTGCACGCCCAGGTGAGCCTGACACACCCCAAAACCCCAGGCCAGGCTGGATGGGCCCCTGAGCAACCCAGTGAGTGAGTGGCGTCCCATGGCAATGCATTGGAACAGGATGAGCTTTAGGGCCCCTGCCAACCCAAACCATTCTGGGATCCTGTGCGAAGTGAGAACTGAGGAAGACCACATTCCAAGACGAGCATTTCCAAATCATCTCAGGAACAAATCTTGACACGGTACAGATGGCAGGAGTGCCTTGCATTAGAAACTGCATGGGACAGTTCAAAATGCTTTCAGCTGTGCTGAGATACCTCCTGGGAAGGGACTCACCTCCAGGCTGTCCAGGATTTCACCAGCACCAAAGATTTTCAGGACGGAGCTCACGTCCTGATTGCTGAGCAGCATCTCGGCCTGGTCGGCGTAGAACCAGCGGTTGAAGGGCACCTCAGTGCCCAGCTGCTCCCCAGCCACGCCGCCCCGCACCGCCGCCGTCACCTGCAGCGTGGCTTTGCTCCTGCTCAGGTGCTTCAGCTGCTTGTCAGTGAGGCTGTGCATCCTGATGGAGCACGTGTAGTGTCCTGCAGGAACAAGACAGCTTGGGCTGTGAACTGCTCACCTTTAAGGGATTTTCTCCATGCACAGAGAGATTGCTGGGACATCTTCAGAGAAAAGTTAAAAACAGGTGGTAAAGTGCAGCTGCACTGTAGCCTTCAGAGAGAGAGGTTCCCAAGATTTGTCCTTGGGATGTTATGAGAAGACTCAGGAAGAATTCTCAAAAACAATCTCTTCACAGATAACAAACTTGCACCTGCTATTTTATGTTTACCAGACAGGTGTTGCTCCATCCTGCACCAATAAGATTACAGTATTCTTTGTTAGCCAATCTATTTCTAGTAAATCATATCTGTCTATAAATATCTCTCCATGATTTTTCAATAAACTTTTCATTTTATACCTTCTGAGAGATGGGAGTCTATGTTGCTGTTTCTAGCTCTGCAGTGACAGTAAAGCTCAACCAGCAGCATGATGGGGAGTGCACAGAGGGATTGGGACAGTGTGTCTGTTCAGTCAAACATCACAATCCCAGCACTATAACTACAGAATTATTTGTAGTCCCAAACTGAACATCATGAAAAGAACACTATGCTGGTAACATTCAGTTACATTTTATTTTAATATGCCACTGAGACTCAGTTCCATTTTGAACGTAACATTCATGCTAATACTGAAAGGCTTTACTGAAAACAAGACTGAACATCCTATTTCATATTCTTTTCAACTAGTGTTAAAATTTTAGCCAGCTACCGCCACCATCAAGTCTGTGAAGATGTAGTTTATTTATAAAAGCTCCTTTAAAAGTTATATATTCACTGTGTTTCTAGTCTCATATGGGACCAATTAATCTGTTATTTGTGGTAAAGAAGCGAAAACGTCCCAGAGAATGGAAGATAAAAAACATCAGGAACAAAGAGAACTTGCCAGGTACATGTTTTCCTCTTATTTTCTTCTCCTAGCTAAGTAACAGAAGCATAAGCAGGGTAGAACAGGGGTTTACGCAATGAGTGCAGAGATGAATCTAACATAATTAATGTACAGTCTATGGTGGCTTGGCTCTGTTCTAAATCATGTTATACTTTCAAAACATTAACACATTTTGTAGACTTCACAGTTTTATCTCCACCTCTACAGTGTCTGGCATTTCCCCCCCCCCAGGGGGCCGGCCCCCCCCCCCCCCCCCCTTTTAGGACCCAGTTCATTATGTTTTGGGGGTACATTTCACTTTTGGAATAATTGGCACCTGAGTGCTCCTCTACTTCCTTGATTTACTACAAAAACTCTGAAAAACATGAAGTGGGGCTTCCACTCATTTCTGGCTTTCTCTGAAAACCAACACCAGATTCTGTCACAGGCAGAAAACCCACTGAAACAAGAAGTGTCCATGCAAACAACTCACTGAGGCCTGAGGTCCTCACAAATCAAAGCTCAGAGGCTTCAGAAGGAAAGAGAAGAGGTTTAGATGGGATGTTGGGAAGGAATTCCTCCCTGGGAGGGTGGGCAGGCCCTGGCCCAGGGTGCCCAGAGCAGCTGTGGCTGCCCCTGGACCCCGGGCAGTGCCCAAGGCCAGGCTGGACACTGGGGCTGGAGCAGCCTGAGACAGTGGGAGGTGTCCCCTGGGTGGGATTTAAGGACCCTCAAACCCAACCCATTATGCTGGGATTCTGTGCAAACAGCTTGTGTTTGTCTGCAGTGTGGCATCTTGTAACATCTCACCTGAAACTGCATCAAATCCAGGTTCTGCCACAAAGATATCCTGTGCTGGGAAGTCAAAGGAATCGCTGCTGAAATCAAGATGGCAACTGATAATGGACTGGGGCTGTAACTCAGCAATGGCTTCAGTCTGAGCAGGTGAACACTCCCCTAGGGGGAAGGAAAATATTAATCTCTAATTAATTACAAAATAAAACTGTAACTAATTGAGTTGAATTAATTAAAAGCAAAATCATGATTTGTAGTATTGGGTTATTCTACCACCTTCTGAAATAGTTTCACAAGGTCATGAAGATCTTAAAATAGTTGGAAAACACCGACAGCTGTCCTTGCTCAGGTCTAAAATCCCAAAGAGAGAGCAATGAAAATTTTACATGTTGTGGGGTTTTCTTGACAGGAATAATTTATTTACAGGAAAGAATAAGCTGGAGAGAATTTTCTGCTTAGATGTCTCTTGAATAACTTACATGATCCTGGGAGCCTTGAGTTAGATTTTAGTATCTGGCAAGATGATTTTTTGGTAGGCTAATAATTTACAGACAGCAAAATAAAATACTATTGGAAGAAGTGCTAACTGTTAAACTATAAGCTAAAAGGATGTATAATCACACAAAATACAGCTTATTAAATAGAGGAAACAATATGATGCTTAATCTTTGTATTAATTCTAACTGGTGATAAATTCTGCAAAAGATTTAAGGGTGGTAACTAAGTAAGAAAATGTAACAACTCCAAGAAGGCAAGTGCAATTAAACATATAAGCAATTAGCTGATTGTCCATTTACTGTTGTTTATATGATCAAAAATGGTACTTCTATTGAAATCTACTGATTTTATTAGTTGTGATATATAAAAAGTGCCCCAGAACCTTCCAAATTCTGTCCCAGGGTTCCTAGAGCTCCTGGGATTCTAAAAAGGCATTTGAGGTTCCTGGGGATCTTGTTACCCTTGAACAACAAATAAAAACCCCATAATACACACCAAAGCTTCATGAATCCATAAACACGCATCAACATAAATATTTTTTCATCATACCTTTCAAATTTTTGTTTGCTTCCCCAATTGAAACTATGACTCTTGAGGCTGCCACTCCCTGCAAGCTTGTCTGCATGCCACTGACATGCGTTGCTGTGGTCTTCTGAGGTGCATTAATCAAGATCTGAAAAAAGGATGAAGCACATTGTTACCAAAACCTGTTTCAACACATAAAAATTAAGGAAAGACCAGATTGGATTGGTTGTGAAAGATTCCACGAGGTGATGTTTTTCTTTGAAATCCCACATTTCTCTAATATTAGAAACTGCCTTTCCAAGCAATTTGAGCTAGCAAAAACATTTTGTCTTCCTACCCAACCCCCAGAAGTTAATATGCATAAAGCTCTATGTCTAAATTTAATTTAAAAAGAATGTCTAGTGCTTATGCTGGCTGATGGCAGTGAATTGTGTCAACAGTACGATTGCATTGCAGATAAACAAAATAATTTAATGGAGTACTTCTGATCAGTGATGCATGGCACACCCCTTGAGCAAGTTCTTGCTGGCACCTCATCCTGCAGTGAAGTTTCATTCATAATAGCAGCCGTACTCAAAAATTAGTTAGCCCCTGGAAACAACTTAACCAACAAAGGAATCAAAATGTACAATGTAAGAACAGTAGAGGTGAAAAATCAAAATCGTTATGCTACATTTTCCTCCTTAGCACAGATGTTTAAAAAGAACATAATGTTTTTGGACACGTACCAAATACTTCCCCAACCATCTGCATTTCTAAAAGAACATTTCTCANTCCCCATAGAATACAGTATGGTACAGTATGGTGAGGATCTACCCCAAACAAACCAACCTCAGCAGGAATGGAACAGCGCCTCACCTCTCTGTAGGTTTTCAGTAACCCAGGGATCTCATAGTAGACAGTGACCACCCCAGAGTCCCTTGCCAGGGCCACACCAGTCTTAGAGTCCACAAGAAGAAGAGCACTTGAGGAGGAGCTCCACACTCCTGGCAGGCCTGGAAAACACCACAGGGGCACTGCTCAAACCCTGCTGCCAACTGCAGCATTTCCTGGGCACTCTGGTGTCCGTGAGTGCCACTGCCAGGCAGGGCACACGCCTCCCAGGAACCACTCTGGTGTTTGTGTGCCGCTGCCCAGCAGTTATTCTGACACAAGTCCATTAATGATCAAACACAGTGAGTGCAGGCAGTGGTGGCTCTGCAGCAGTCCCACAGAAACAAGCCTTTCCAGGTAATGGAACAGAAATGTCTGAAGCGTGACACTCAGGAATTCAATACAAGAGACATATTGCACAGTGCAATTAAAATTAGAGGAGTTGATCAAACCTATTTTTATCACTAACAAGAACAGTGACATTTGATTCTGAACAAACATGATCAATTATGCATTTTGTTTTGCTGAGAGTGAGCCAGAGCCACGCAGGTGTCCCATGGAATAGCTGCTAACCCACTCAGCTGGAGGCCACTCACCTTCCTGGGCTGTCAGCGAGGTCCTCAGGCACAGGACATCTCCCACCACCACGTCTGGGAGCTCTGGGAAGATGGCATGCTGGACAGGCAGTGGAATGTAATCTGCAGTGCCACTGTGCTCTGCGTCCCACACCCTGAGCAGGGTCAGCCCCACGTTCACAGTCCTGACCACGAAGGTGTTGTTGGCGGCTCCCTTGGCGATCTGCACAAAGTCGTCTCTGCACACAAACACAAGTGCTGCTGCGTGGAGGCAGACTGGTAATGGCATTATCTCTCCAACAGGAGAGGTATCAAACTCTTCAGATGGCTGACTGCCTCTTTTCAGCAACAGTCATCTGATGAAGTCCAGCAAAGTAAAGAAATCATAAAAATTATTTAGGAGCCAATGAGGCAAATTTCAATTCTCAGTTCACCACTATGCTGAGGAAATACTGAGATCGTAATTATGCATGAAAACTACTTTTAAATTGTGAGAACTGTAGAGCTTTAGAATGACATCATCTATCTCTTTTCCCTTTTCTCAAGAGAGTTAGGAAGCCAAGAAATTTGAACACCAATATGCGACTTCCCAGACATAACAATGCCATTGGATTGCCAGCTCTGGTATTTACCCAAATTCAGCAAGGTGCTCTGCAGAAAACAGGCCATGTTTCAGTAACAGCATTAGTGGTATTTTACTGAAGACCACCGGAGGCTGCTTTACAACATTCATTCTGTGAGGCAGACACCAAAAGGCCTTTTGAGGCTTGTCCCTTCTGTGGGAAGGTTGCACAAGCCTATATGAGGAGGCAGCCCTGATCCAGAACGTTCCCCACCTTACATAAGGCCTCAGTGAGGCAGTGGAACACAGCACTGGCAGAGGCTGATGGATCAGTTGTTTCTCTGGGCCACTGCTGCAGGCAGGATGATTCAGAGTCACTCAGAGCAGAGCACAGCTCCTGCAGGCCCCGCTGGGACCATGCTTCTCTGGGCAGCTTTCCATGGCTAGGGAATATCGATTGCTAAGCGCAACTCTCCTTCCTGCCACTGCCTCTGAGGCCACAGGGACAAAACCCTGGCTTGATAATCCCAGCCCAAGCTGTTATATTCACTTGGTATCTTTGGAGCCATCTTTGTTCTATGTGTCTGGCCTTTTTCTTCTCCCTATAATTACCACCCGTGACAGACACCCACCTGTTGGTGGCAAAGTTGAGCACAGCATTGTGTGAATGGAAAGTATCTCCAGAGTTATCATGGAAATGGACTGTAAATGTCAGTGTCACACCCAGGGGCAGGGCCAGCAGTGCCTCTTTGTTCTGGGTGAGAAGAACAGGCCTCATGGAGATCCTGAGGTAAGAGATGGGGCAGACCTGGA
This sequence comes from Regulus satrapa, assembly GCA_013396955.1. NCBI lineage: Eukaryota > Metazoa > Chordata > Aves > Passeriformes > Regulidae > Regulus > Regulus satrapa. Next base: position 92,117 of record VWZN01016736.1, on the reverse strand, counting down.
AAAACATCAGCAGTGAGAAGAAAAGTGAAATTGCGTTTTACAGTGCCCCCATAAAAATAATCTACAGGAGTTCTTGTTATGTAAATATCCCGAGCTGCCTTTATGAGCCGTTTGCACTCAGCCATGTGCCAGGACCAAACACGTGAAGCTGTTATTATCAATATCTCCATTTCACAGGTTGAAAGGGGCCTCTGACACTGTCTAGTCCAGCCCCCCACTCAAGCTGGGTTACCCAGGACCATGCACAGGCAGCAGGACTACACACAGGCAGCTCCTCAACATCTCCTCAAGATGCAGACTCCACAGCCTCCTGCAATCTGTGCTCAACAGCCACCCCAGTAAAAAGGGCTGGCCTGTGTTCAGACAAGGGTTCCTGTGGGCTCCCCTTGCCCTGTCATGGCTGAGAAAAGCCTGGCTCTGTCTGCTTTGTATCCTCACAGCTGATATTTCTTAGCCCTTTTTTTCTAGTACCACTGGGAACTGAAACAAGCAATAATCATGTAGAAACATACATCATATAAAGACTTCAGAGAACATATTACTATCCTATCAATTCAAACTGTTAAGTTTCCCTGGATGTGCAAGAGAACAAGTGGCCCCTAGACCTCTCTCCTAATAATTCCTGAAATAAAAGGTGCAATTCATTGCCCAGGTATTAGAAGAGTAACTCACAATGCATGTGTGAGTAAGGGGATGGCACAGTCGCTGCTGCCCAGCTCCCCTGCACCAGGTGAGAAAGCCAAGCTGTTCCAGGCAGAGCTGGCAGCTGACAAACCCCGAGGGGTCAGCAGGCTGAGCTCTGTTCCCTCCGTGCCTCTCCTCAGCCAAGACAGAAGTTGGGATCTGCTCCAAACTCCTTCGGAGAGTGTGCTCCATTAACCGCATGTGCACACCCCCACATTTCTACAGCAACACTCCAGTGTTTAAAGGTTTTCTGAAGACAAAGGCTTGACAACCTCTTCTTTTGGCTTTTAAATAGCATATTTCTATTCTTGATTAACTTACCTAGGTTAATGAGCAAAATTACCCAAGAAAAAATAACTATGTTTGCTCTTTTTGTTAGAGCTGTTGGAAAATAAAGATGGATGGACAGAGGAAGCAAAACCCCTCAAGTATATTGAGAAAACTATTTTAAAAGAAGGCCGCAAGCATATATTGTAGAAAAATTCATGACTTAAGAGGCTCAGCTAAAACGTAAAACTCTGCACTCTGAAAATGTACATATCAGAACTTACAAAGGAAAGGACAAATTTGGCCTCAAGCAAAATACATCTGTGGTGAATAAAAAAAAAAAAAAAAGTGGCTGTAATATCAGTATATCCCACTATCTGCTCCACAGGCTGGTTTCATCAGTTAAAATCTCTGTGCATACAGATCTCTACCCAACAAGCTGTGGTTACAAGCCAACAAAAACCCCATTTCCCTGACAGATTATCAAGCTTGCTTTACTTTAAAATCTCAGCAACTGTCCCACAAGGGACAACTGCTAAATTTAATACTGATGAAAACAGACTTTTACTGTTAAAGCATCTCAGGTTTTGAAGCATTTGTTTTAATTCAAGAAAAAAATTAAATAAAATACTGCATGCAAGAGGTCCAGGCAAGTGCTGAGCTTGGTCCCACGCTAAGCTCACTATCGCAGCTTCTTCCCCCATCCTTCCTGGCTTATGCAAGAGCTCTTCTTTGAGCCAAGTTCAAGGTCTAAGTGTTAAGTGATGCTGCTGCAGCAGTTTGGTTCTTAATTGTGTACACTTGTAAATAGACAACACAAGACCTTATGAAAGAAGGACAGAGTGAAGGAGACATCTTTGCCTTAGAATGACACAATAGATTCAAGCTCATCTCCAGCTTTGTCACAAGTTTTCTGACATGACCTTTGGCAAAACTTCTCAAGCTCTCTGAGCTCTTCAGCCATAAAATGAACTGTGCTACCTCATGAGGTTAAAAATATCATTTCCATAAAGGCACTACAGTTGTAATAAGTACAGGAAAAAAAATGTGCTGTACACGGTGCTGAACTGAGATGGGTCCTACTACAGAGAGCTTCACATCACCATCCTGTGTGCAGGACAAACTCACAGGGGATCTGACTTCAGCCCCCTGGGTGCTGACCAAATGGCATTTGAGCCACCCCCAACTAAGACATCTCTCACTTGCCAAAGGAAAGAAGCACGGTCATCAGTAACAGAGCAGGCGAAGTCACTGCCACCACCTCGCAGCAGGGGTGGCTTTAGAGACACCAGACCCCCATTTCTTGTTTCATTCCCACCCAGGAAGACAGATCCATATTCTGTCCTACAGGGAAAGCTGAACATAATAGGAAATACCCAAATTCAAATTAAGAATCCCCACCAAGCCATTTCACAGTGATTACAGGAGTTAAACCTAGAAATAACTTAAGGCACTCAATTGTACATCTTTCTCCTTTAGCTGGGACAGAGGGAAGATGCTGACAGTAAGAAGGGATAGGAGGAAGGGGAACAGTGGGTATCTCAAGGCTCATATTGCCAAATGCAGGAATTTCTTAGCTCAAGGAGTTTTTAACAGAGATGATGGGCATACATTCTCTGGTGTTCTGGTCTTCTTCTTCCCAAGGTTCAAAGCTCAGAACTATTAATTCTGTCACTGCTCATTTTTCAGAAGTGAAGTTCAAGAAGTGCAGCCAACAACCCCTGTTGCAGTAGTGAAGGTGTACCTGAAGAAACTGCAAAGGAATAGAGCTGACAGTACCTTAACAGCAGCTATAATGGTCTGGTTGATGCCAAACAACTCTTGGGAAATCACTTCAATCGTTGATGATCCGATCACAGACCCAGAGACAAGGAATCCTCTCTCATCAATTTTCACAACAGGGACTTTGTCCGGTCCATCCAGGACACGGTAACTCAGGGAGGCCACTCGGTCCCTGAAGAAAAACAAAAAGTAGGGAGCCCCTTAAATGTGTAAAACCGTGTTTAGGGTCTCTTCCAACACAAACCATTCTGTGATTCTATGAAACTAATGGTTGCCGAGCCCTAAAATGTAAATGTCTCTAAAGCTTTGCCCTCGGTGTGTGTCCTACTGTCTCTATCTGCCCATTATTACGCCAGGAAAACTACATTTCAATTCTGATATGAGTCTAAAATGTCCGTCTTTGAAAACAGATTATGTAAAAACTATTGCTCATTTGGAAATTACATTTTAATCTGAAAATCCAGCCATAACCTCTGTGTGAGAAAATTCCACAAAGCCTAAATCACCCATCAAAACCTCTACAGGAAGCAGGCAGCAGGATACTGCTTTAACTGGCTCAGCAGCTTTTAAAAAAAGGTTCTGAAAGTTCCCAATATTGAATGAATTTTCCAGCTACAATCTAATACAAGATTTGACAAAGCCAATGAGAACACTTAAGATACCATGAACCAGCAGATAAGTTATGTATTAAATAGATGTACAGTGATACAGAAAATGAAACAGCTCCCTTAAACACAACTGCCCAACAGTTTGGATAAAAAGGAGTGACACAAGCCACAGTTTGGAAACTGAGCACTGACCTGTTGGTCCGAAGTTTAATAAAGGAATTTGGTGACATTAAGATCTGCTCCGCTTCTGCCTCTGGAGTGATCAGATGCAGTTTTTCAAACACCTGGAAAGTAAGAAGCATTTTGGCCTGTTTTGTGGAGACAGCAATTTAGTTTATTTATTTAATCTTCAAAACAAACAAAACCAAACAGACTGTAACTTTCTTTCTTCTCCTGTATAAAATATATGGTAAAATAAGACAATTGAACATGAATATTTGAGAATGGGAGAGCCATATCTTCTGTAATTTATTCTGAAGAGCATTTATTCCCAGGGCTATGGCTAAACTAGGAAGCAGCACAGAACCAGAAGATTTCTCAATGGAAAAGGTGTTGGGAACTCCATATTCACCTGACTTACTTAAGGCTCCCCCTGCCCCCATGAGCCCATGAACTGAATGAGCTCCAGTGAGGAACATTATACAAACGAGTAAGGCCTCAAAGCACTCCTGCATTCCAAATTCCTCACTTCAAATACAGACTTCCATCCAGTTCTGAAGGAGAATCTTAAACATGAACTGTGTTGAAAAGCATCCTACCTGAATTTGGATTTCATCTGACAGTTCTCTTGCCATGTTGTACAGCTGGTTGGCTGCGGCGTCAAGGACCTTCACTACAACTTTCAGGCCTGTTCTTCCCTTTACTCTGCCGTAAACATCCACTGCAAAGTTGTAGTTTGCAGGAAGCTGAAAAGCAGCCTTGGACAGGGAGAAAGGGATTAGAGTTGGACTCATGGAAAGCCCAGACCCTGGCACAGAGGAAATGCCACACCTGGCACTGACAGCTGATCCTGGATGTTGAGGCAGTGGATTCCCTGCATTGCCCTGGTGTGGCGTCTCCTTTTCCCGAGCTGCACACACATGCACTACACACACACACACTTTACCTCACTGTGCCTTGTCCTGACATCCAGAGTGTCCCTCTTGGTGACAGACCAGTGGAACGTTAACCCTGGCACAGCATTGCCAAAGGAGAAAGGAGTCTGAGTGCTGGTGATGCCCATGACATAAACTGGCATCTGGAAAGAGAGAAGCCAGCGAGCTTAGGTAATGCCAGCACACAAACCAGACACCTGCCCACAGCAAAGAGAATTTGACTTCAAATTCACTCATCAAGAGATGGGGTCTATCATGAAGAAAATGGCTCCTCCCAGAGCTGCAGTGCTGCCACCAGATGATGTGACAGGAATGGGCACACACAACCTGCAGTTCCAACATGTGAAGGTGACAGAAGCCAACCCCAAACATCTCACCTGAGTACCAGCCTTCATTCGTGTAATGGGTGCCCGAATTCTCACAGCTGTCAGCTGCACCACCTCAACTTCCACCTTGTCCTGGGAAGGAGGAAGAAAGACACTGTAAGCACTTGCCAAACAGAAACCAGATTTCACTTTCAGGCTCTATAGCCACTATTTTGCCATTATCTAATTACTGTTGCTGTATGATTTGCATGACTTGTCAGAGAAAATATAGATGGACAAAGCTAAAAAGCTTTGTAAAAAGCTGTAAAAAGCTAAAAAGGATTACCTTTGATTAACTGGCATTTAAAAACGCCCCCTCAATTGAAAATGCAAATCTGCTCAAAATTACTGAGCATTCTGTCATTACTGAAGAACGACAGAGCTGAGAGGTGAGAGAAAGCAGCGGACGAGATCACGGGGCCCCAGCAGAAGAGGGATGAAGAAACTCAGGAGGTAAAGGAAGACATGGAGAGGAATTAGAATGAGTATTGTAGAGCACCAAATGGGACAACTGAGAATAAAAGGATGATGTATGACTCTTATATTTCCTCTTCATATATACAGATATTCCTGATAGATTTTATTCCTGCGACACACTGGGGAGAAAAGGTCAGACCTGGACCTCACCAGGCAGCAGATCCTTTCAAGTTCACTTTGCCCCCATCACACCATTAGAGCAGACTGCTGCCCATGCATTAAAAAGCAGAGATTTCTTGATATTGTCTTTGTTTAAAAAATTACTTTGTGTCCTCTTGGACTGCGCTGACACCCTTCAAGCAGCAGAGCTTTGTGGTTCACAGCAGCTGTGCTGCCCTGAGCTCAAAGGCAGAAGTCATAAGATCTGGCCCAAGTTCTGCTGCTCTGAGCCTCATGCCAAGTCCCAGTGACTTGTGCTCCCTTGTAGGCCTGCTCACCTTCCTCACACTCAGCTGCAGAAAATCTAAGGACACTGATTCTACTGGAATATCAGAGATGCACTGCTTGCACCTCACAGATGGGTTCAGACCACAACAAGGGATGACAGTGTTCTATAGAGACTGCTGCAGCTTAGGAGACAATGTGGGGGGTTTTGAGCAGTAGCTGCCTTCTGGATCCTCCTGACCTAAGAGGGAATGCAGACAAGGACAACCTTCTGCTGTGCTGGAAAGGCTTCTTCAGGTGGGTTTTTCTAGATGCATTAACCAATCCTGAAGATACCAGACTGGTCATAAAGACTCCCTGGTTATCTGTGAGATTCTGGTTTGAGGCACAGCAAGATTTACTTACCTGTTCAAAGTACCACCTATGCCAATACCTGTGTAGTTTACAGGCCAGGGAATAAGGAACTCTGGGTTTTCATCTTCAGGAAACCAGGGAAGTGCATATGGTAACACTGTCCATGCAGAAAGACTCTGCCCCCCTTTCAGAGCTAAAGGCATGAGTCAGAGAGCCCCTGTCAGCCCCCAAGAGCACCATAAACATTACCTGGGACACTGCCACAAGCTTCTCTGTCTCTGCATCAACAGCCTGCAGCACTCCTGTCACCACCCCACTGCCAATGGCTACTCCTCTGACCAGCCCAGAGCTGTTCACTGATGCAATGTGCTCATTGTCAATGGTGAAAATTATGTTGGAGAGAGGTTGAGGGCCTCCTTCAGCAGTGATCTGTCAGAAAAGCACACAGAACAGTTAATGAACCCTTCAAATAGCTCTGGTCACCACTGCAGGGCACACCCTGCCTGCTCAGCACAACAGTGACTTCAGTGCTGCCTGCACCTTCCCAGGGCAGCTCAAGGACTATTGCTCCTGCACACCGGTCCTTGCAGGATGTCAGCCTGGAAAATGCAGGAGCTGAGCACAGAAGTGGACCCTGTGCCTCACAGGGTGTCAGAGGCTGATGCTACCTCCAGTCCAGAAAGCTTCAGAGAACTCTACCTCCCTTTCTCCCTCAGCACCTTGGTATAGAGCTCTGCTCTATGTTTCAGTTTGTACAACAAGCCCACTATGCCTAACTACATGAAGGGGACAGATTTACTCATGCTGGGCTGGTATTTAACACCAGAAAAGCTGACACTTCATTGACAAAAGCAAATACAAATCCTTTGATCCAGCAATAGAGGAAGACACGCTGGCTCAAAAAGGACCCTGTTCCTTTTCAGAGGAGTACTCATCCTAGAAACACACAATGGGTTGGAAGGGACCTCAAAGCCCATCTTGTTCCATGGGCAGGGACACCCCCCACTATCTCAGGCTGCTCCAAGCCCTGTCCAGCCTGGCCTTGGATACTTCCGGTGATCCAGGGGCAACCACTGGAGAGAGCCACAGCTGCTCTGGGAACCTGTGCCAGGGCCTGCCCATCCTCTCAGAGGGAACAATTCCTTCCCAATATCCCATCCCTTGCCCTGTGCCTGAAGCCACTCCCTGTGTCCTGTCACTCCAGGCCCTTGTCCAAAGCCCCTCTGCAATAATCCTGTCAGTCCAATCAGTGTGAATGCAGATAAATGTCAAGTTGAGTATCTACGCTGAAAATCCAGTTACAAAGATTCATTTTACAACAGAAATTACAAATAAAGAAAATAGGTAAGAAGTTGCCTCACCTGAATCATGGCCCCAATAATTAGGGTAACTTTCCTTGGCAGCAGTCTAAATGGGGGAAAGACCTAAAAATAGAAATATGAATACCTGTGTTCAGGATCTCTCGATCAGATAAATTATGCCACAAAACAGTGCAAGTGTAAAACTAGTCTTTAGTTGCTTAATCCCAGTAATTGATCATGCAGAAATTTAACTTTTCATCTGCAGTTAAACAACACCGATATCTGACTGGCATTAGGTCAGCTTCCAGACAGAATGAATTTTCTGTCAAATTGATTACTATATTGTAGCCATAATATATATATTCCTGTTCCATTGTAGCACAGACTTTATTTATGCATATATCTTATCTGAAATTACTTACTTCAATCTGCTGTGGAGCAGAGTTTATTCGCTGTCCTCTTCTGTCAGTCACAGTTGCCATCAGACTCGTCTGCCCAATGGTCATCCCACGCACCAGGAAAGCAGCAGTGTGGTCATCCAGAGCCTCCCTCAGGGGGCTGCAAAGAAATCCATTAAAGAGACATTACTCTGAGCAAGTTACAAATGACAAAGCACTCATTTACTGCCCAGTTTTACCAGAAGGCTGTGACTATATCTGAAGCAAAGTTAAGGGAATTATCACATTTTTACACATGATGGCTCTTTGCAACCTGTGCTTCATTGTAACCTGAAATGAAAATGAAACAAGTGACAGACAGAATGAGTTTGGGAACGCCAGATGTGCCTTCACACAGCACTCTTCACCTGACACTATTTGCCAAGTTACTGGTTCCAAGATGCACCAAGCTTCATCAGACATCACTCTGGAGGAATGCAGTCTCATCATCAGCCAGCAACACTCAGGCTGTTAGTTCAGGCAATTTCCCTCACAAACAGTAATTTTTTACCTTTTAACAGGTAATTAAGACTTCACAAAAATAAAATAGATAAAATCTCAGCCATTGTATATTACTGTGCCTCCAACCTAATACCTTTATTCATTTTTTTTGCTAATTCTTATTTGCAGATTAATTTCAACAATCTATTAACTTACACAAGTGAGACAAGCTGAGATGCTGCTCTGAGACTGAGATCCATGACAGGGAAGTATTTTGCAAGAAAAGGTTTCTTTGAGTCATCCAGAACTCTGACATAAGCTTTAACTGTTTTTCCAATCTCCACCTGAAACAGACACATCCAGTCATTCTGCATTCAAACCACTCTTATTTCTTAGCATAAACATTTTCATTCTATTTTGTATTACACTTGTAGTAGGGCAGTGGAGCTAGAGCCCCAAGGTTAGATTAGCACTGATTTTAAACACTAATCCCTGCCAGCTAGAGTTAGTGTCAGATGAAATTAATGAACTCGGGTCTTTCAGCTGGCAAGGGCATAATTAAAACATCCAGAAAATATCAACACTTCTTTTGTTTAAGGCACACCCGAGCTGGCAAGTGGAATGAGCTGGACTTCTTTCTGATCAGTTTAAAACCTGACATATGGAAAATGACCTTGGAGCAAAACCTACTCCTGAAATAATTGCTCACATGCACTTTAAACATGAGGAAATGTAAATGAGCATGTCCATATAAATTATGGATTAATACTGCTGTGTAAATGCAAAAGTTGAGATTACTCCACACAGAACATGAACAGATACCTGATACTCTGAGACACTTATAACCTAAAGGGATAAATCTGGGAGGAAGAAATAGAGAAACAGGGAGGTTTTAGTTGTTTCTCTGTTGTAGCATCTTGTCCATGTCTGACCTCTGCGTTCAGGACCTGAGTCAGGGCAGGCTGGATCAGCTCCTAATGTTGCTTCCAAGGCACTGACCTTGTCAACGACTCGCACATACAGTTCCTGGATATCAGATACATGAATTTCAGCTGCAGCTGGGGCAGGGAAAGCCAGACACAGGTCATGAATCATTACAGTCACTGATCCTGGGAGCAGAGGCTGCACCTGCAATGCCAAAAGAAAACTGCATTATAGCATTTGTCTGTTGATCACAGGATAAAATTGCTATCACTTTCAGAGCAGAAGCAGTTGGATGCAGAAATCTCCAAGCTTAAGACATAGAGAATTCTTCCACCGAAAAAAATATATCAAGCTGTGAAAACGTATGTAAAAAGTATCATGCTACTGAGTGAGTGCCAACAGCCCCCAGGCACTGAGTGAATTAACAGCTCTTCATCTGGAACAGTCTGGCATCCTGTTACTCTCCTCCCATCAGGAGAAAAAACACACCAATCACTTAGAGCAACAAAACTTTTCTTAGTAGAGTGAAAACCAAAGTGATAAGGAAAAAAAAATCGATTACAAAGATTATGCCTATAAAGCATTGGTATTGCTTCCTGTAAGATTTGTTCTCTACTGTTACTGCTTTTTATCTGACCAGCCAAAACCTGGTAGATCCTGGCAAGTAAGAGGACAATTGAGGGATCACCTGTTTCTTTAATTATTCCATTAATTCTGAAGAAAGATAATGTTACACTTCTTAACATATAAAGAGAATAAAACAATGAAGAAAGATACCTCTGGCCACAAACACAAGCCCTCAGAACTAAGCACCCAATCCTGAAGTCCCCTCTCCCAAGGCCATGCACCCACACCTTGCTCACATCAGCTCTGCAGTTCTCCTGCAACTCCCTGATCCTGCCACAGACCTCAGGACACTCCCAGCTGTTCTCCTCCCTTTGGCCAGGGACAGCAGTGAAGCTGGGTGTCCTGTTCTGTGCTCTGAACTCTGAACAGGGGGAGAAGGCCAGGCCCCCCCTGTGCAAAGAGTTCAGTGAACTCTCAGCACTGCCCAGAAGCACCACAGGAGTCAGCAGCAGAGCAGCGGCAAGAGCTGACATTTTGTTCTTTGAGGGCACCACTCCTACTTCTGCCTCAAAACAGAAAGGGATATGAAGCTTGAGCAAAGGTCAGTTTCCAGAACAGCAGCAGTTCCCAGAGAGGGTGGCTAATACAGGGGCTGAGCAGCAGGGCAGGGGATGTGGCCAGGGGAGAGAGCTGGAATGGAGCTCAGCTGGGCTGGCAAACCAGAGAAAGAAAGCAGGGAAAAGGGCAAGTATGGCTACTGCAACTTCTCAAACACTTCCTGTCTCGGCCAATTCTGCTGTTCTCCTCTCCCATTAGATGTCCATTGGCTCCCAATATCCAGGGATATTGCACTGCTGACCACTCTTCAGTCCTCTCCTGCTACCACTCACCCATGCCCAGAGAAGCTCCTGTGGCAAAACCAGAGGGAGAGGTACAGAATTTCTCCTTGGCAGCCCCACTGAAAAATCTGGAAATCACTGCTCCAGGTAACTTGAATTTAGTTTCTCATCCTCTGTCAACTTGGCTGCTCTGGTACCTGCCATAGCAGCAGCCTGACAGAGCCTGCTGATTTTTCATTCTGCCGCTTCCATGGAAAAATTCAGGGGTGGTACTGGGACTTAACCCGAACCCAGCATGCAGGGCTAACACACCTGCCAAATGTGTGTGGGGGCTACATTTTAAAATAATGTTTTAAAGTAGAGTTTTCTTTCCTTTAATCTGACAGGCAGTTAAATCTCTTCCTACACTTCATAAAGCCTATCTTACTGTCACTGCTCTACTCCTGAATTCCAGACAAGAGCACTTGAATTTATCTCATGTACATCACTTAAACCCATCAGGGAGACCTGACTAAAAAACTACCAAGAGTTTGAACAGTGTATTGTGTACAAAACACTCCTCATCTCTTCTACTTTTTTCTCACCTCTGTGCCTAGTTGGAAAAAACATTCTCACCTCAGATTTACAACATTTAAAGACAATCAAAATGTTTCACAAATTCTTTTGACATTCTGATTTCAACCTTAGTTATTTCACATTTTCATATTTAACTACTTCTTAATAGAGAGATCTGTAAATTATACATTTATTAAAAACCATTCTTTAGAGCACCTTTTTCATTTCCAGTTCTTGCCTAATGAAAGCAGTAATGTAAACACACACTTTTACTGCTGTTGACTGCAAGAATGCATTTCATATCCTGGGCCTGATGAAGTCAAGCACAGTTGCACTTTATTGGCATCTTCTAGTGGAAAAATTACATAGAAACTTCATGTGGAGATCAGAATAAACTCTTTAATAGATATTTATTCACAAAATCAGGATGCAATACTGGGTATTAAAAAATACCCTGAAACAGCTCTATAGGATAAAAGAATTTGAAGCTTTCAGAAGTACTGGCCCACAGCAAATACTCCAGTATTACTCTGGAAACCAATTAATCTCAGGTGCAGCTTCTGAATAGTTCTGTCACATTATTCTTCGTGGTGTGTTTGTGAAATCAGGAACATCTTACTGCAAAGTTGTAATGGGTGAACTTGGAACTGGCTTTTATCTTATACAGAGAACACAAGAGCATCACAGCTGCAATGAAACAATTTTCTGTACCTGAGACTATACCTGAAAACGCCAGTGCAAAGATTCCCTGCCTGAAGCACAACTGTGACAGGCAAACACATCCAAAACACATCTGCTGCCTCTCTATCTACACCTGCTGGAAAATGCCCAAGAGCACTGAAGCTGCAGAACAATAACCTGGTTGCCAAAAAGGTGTAAAACCACAAAAAAACCCTGCACTCACCAAAGCAATGCCTTGAGTCTCCTCATGTGTCACTTTTACAATATTTGGCACACTGGTATTAATGAAAAAATATCCAGAACCCTGTTGAATGAGAAGTTCTGCCTGCAAAACCAGAAAAGCATCCAGAATTAGGACTGATCTTTCTAGTAAAGCTGTCTCCTCACACATCTTCTGTAATGTGTGATTTTTCCTCCCTTGCAGTTGGAAAGCAGCAGAGTTAACTCCTCACCTGGACGTCAGGGTGGTTGTAGATGGAGACCCCAGTAGGGCTCACCTTCACATCTTCCACAAGCATCAGCTCAATGGTGGCAGGCCCTGGGAGCACAGCTTCAGGCTGCAAGGAACAGTGTGAGCAGTTACAGCAGAGAGGCAGAACACTGTCAGTGTCCTGAGTGTACAGGTAAGTCAAGTTCAGAGCACAGGCTGAGGGTATGAGATGCCCACAGGATGCAGACAGCTCAGTCACTCTTCCTGCACAGGGAAGGGAATCCCCAGGGCTGGTCTGTTCTGCAGCCCTGGCCAAGCCACAGGACAAGGTCCAAGTCCTGCAGGACCAGTGAATGATGTCTGACAAGCACAGACAGGGTATTAACTCTGAGCCATGGCCTAACTTCATACAGAATGATAAGGCAAGCCAACAAAGTTTTTTAATCTCTAAATCATCTTTTCACGATTCTTCTTAGCAGGTTGCCAAGAGAAATTCTTCCTTAATTGTAAGTACATGAACTCTGGGCCAGATGTAGGTTTAATCACTCACAAATAACAACATTAGCTCAGAAAAGGAAAGAGGTTTCTAGAGGAAGTCACTACTTTGTACCTATTTCACCTCATTAGTAGAATTGTTTCCTTGATGTAGAAAGGATGTCATCTTTCCCTAATGACACAACAGGGTGTTCCACTTAAACATGGAACAACAATCAAGACATCTTAATATCCCATGTACTAGACTGTTGTTTGTGTTTTTGTCTGCAAGAAAGGAGAATGGGCAGGTTTGAAAGCAGAACAGAGCAGCCCGTTGCTGATGTACTTGAAAAAAGTGTAAGTCACCTCTTTAAAAAAAAAAGTGAGCCTACAAAGTGCAGCAGAACTGGTATCTACAACTACCAAAGAGTCCTGTCAAATTTAAACACAGAGAACAGAACTTAAGAAAACTCCAGTGCTCTCTAAATTCAAGGCAAAATTTAGAGCATTCACTTTTCTAATTATTTCTGAACGTAAGAAAGAATATTGAATATTGGTCTAACAAAGCAGAGCACAGTGAATTACAAAGTGATTGCAGAACATCAAGCATCCATATTACAGCTCAAATTTTAAGAGTGAAAAAAAAAAAGAAACACAATCAAATATCTCAAGTAACTTTGTACCAAAATACCGTGTCTCTGCAGTAATTCTTGCTAAGCTGTAGTCAAATCCTTCAGGGGAAATTAATCTACACCACACTTCCCAACAAGAGAATAGTGGAAACTTCACAGAAAAGACAAGAACCAAGTGGCAAACCAGATCATCTCCCAAAGAATTTACTGAGCAGATGCCACACCTGGGCCATGCTGAGAGGAACCTGGCCCACAGGGTATTTCACATTACTGGTGCCCATCTGGTACCTGCTTTGAGTTAAATCCTGCAACCTCTCACTGCATATTTTACTCTTTGTCTCAACTCTGCTCTCAAAGTACTGCATATAGTCCAAATCAACTTAAATCTTGCTTAACAAGATTAAACAGAAATTCCAGTTAGGAAGCAGGATATTTTAAGAGTCAATTATTGCACATTTCAGATTATTTCACAGGCTGAAACCTGCCCTTATATTCAGTTTTTAAAAGTTACAAACAGAAAACTGCCATCTGTTTACGCCTGCCCTCTTTGTTCATCATCACTACCTTTTGCTGTTTTTCTTCTCTAGATTGAGTATCTGCAAACAAAATATTTCAGAGTGGCTAATAACTTGTAAAATGAGAGTCTGGGCTTATGGCTGGCATTGTACAACAGAGGAGTCTCTCAGGAGAAAAAAAAAAAGAGAGCATTAGTCAGAGCCCAGACTAACATATGGTCCATATGAGGAAGCAGTCAGCTTTTGCTTTGCTCATGCAGAACTTTCCCACCCAGCTTTGCAGGGGCAGTAATCCATTTGCTTTCCCCAGTGACAGCTGCATGAAGCACATGGCTGCTTTAGTGAAGGACAAGCAGCAGATATTCACCAACTCATTAAAAAACCCTAAACTGAAACAAAACCAACTGAAACACTTGTGTAATGCCCTTGCCCAGATGGTTAAAAATCTCCCAAGGACTTGGATAGATTTGATATGGGTATCAGCACCCAGTGCAGAGGAAAGCAGGAAAAGCCAAGAACCAGTACCAAACCTCTGCCATATGAACCTGTCTCCAGACTCCACCATGGAGCTGCCTCATTTGTACAGTGCTGTGGGTGGAGGAAATAAATCCATCCCAGGAAGAGCAGTCATAAACCCCAGGGAAATGGCAAATCCCCCCCAAGTGCTGGTACCGGTATTTTGGCTCTGGCTGCCTTCAGGTGGGGCTGCTGGAATCCAGTGGCAGTGGCAGAGATGGCAGCAGTTCCAAACTCACGGTCAACTACCACAGTTTGTAAGCCTAGAATGAAACAAAGATGAAAAATGCACTTAGTTTCTCCAGGATCATTCTTCTCAGACAAGAGCTTCCTCTCTCAAGACAGGTTCTTGACTTGGTTCCTTTTTTCTCTCCTCTCTTTAATAGCATAGACTAAAAAATGCACACTGATCTTAAACTGAAGTATGACTGTAGATTACAGTAATTTCTTTAATCTTAAACTAAGACATTACCAAACAGATTTAATCATGACCTTGAATCCTGACAATGAAACACTAATTTAAACCAACATACCATGCATTTTCTTCTGACCATTCCCCTCTTCCTTAAGAGTCAGCTCCACTGGCAGCTCTGGCTCAATACGAGCAATGGCCTTATTTGTGGACTCCCACACAACATTAAGAGAGCTGAAATTATCAAATTTCCTGCCTTGCTGGTCATAGACAGCCAATTCCAGTCTTGGGTTGCGGTAATTTGAAACAGGAACCTGGAAAAGAAGGAGTATTTTGAACTGAATAGATACAAGAGGATTTTTTTACTATTTTGAGAAAACTTAGCATGCTGAGTTCCAGGAGGTTGGTTACAACATCAGGACATAAGGAATATTCATAAAAATGAACTATCAGTGCAAGTCATTAAGTCGTGCTCCAACAGCCCTGAGGTGCCTCAGTTGGTCAGAGCATGGTGCTGGTTACACCAGGTGGGTTCAAACCTCGTACATGCTATTTAGAGTTGGACTCCATGATCTTTGTGGGTCACTTCCACCTCAGAGCATTCTGTAAATCTCTGAATTCTAAGCATTTCCTGGAGCATGGGTCTGGGGTTTTTTTAGGCAGTGCACTATCTTAAAACAAACAAACAAACAAAAAAACACGCAAACCAACAACAAAATTGAACCACAGCTCAACAAAATTGTTTTCAGAATTCAAATAAATTACGACAAACGCTGCTGTTTGTTAAAGCTCAAAATTCTGGTGGTGTACTGGTGAAGTGCATTAGCAACAGCAGTACACCAAGGCAGACTGACACATAATGGAGCCAGAAAAGCAGGTGAGCTCTGAGGTGGCTAATAATACACAAAAATCTCCTTCTCCTCTTGTTATTACATAAAAGCCCTTTAAAATGATTCATCAACTGCAGTTTTAGGGAAGGAGGATGGCTTTTACATTTGCCTGGAAATATTAACACAACAAAACGTGGTTTATTCAGCAAGCAACATGTGACAACACTGATCAGGAATAAAAACAGAATAACAAAGTTCTTTATGCCTGAAAAATCTACACATATCCATTTACTGCAGGACACCCCCAGCCTGCTCTGGGCAGGAGCTCCTAAGGGCACCAGTGTGGCCATAGCTCCAGTTACTGCTCTTCTTGCAGCAGGTCATGATTTATTTCAGGCAAGCTCCAAAAGGTGATTTTTCAGCTGTAAGAACACCTTCTTCTCCTGTCACTTCCCAGGCTTACCACTTGCTTGTTCTGCTGGAGCAAAGGGCAGGAGAGATCAAGTTGAGGGCTGCCATAAACAGGAATCAAAGTCAGCCGGGAAGGGACAGCACAGACAAACTTCACCACAGCAGGTTCAACCACTGGGAAAGGGTTGGTGACTGTGGGGCTGTTTCCCACTGTTAAAGTAATAACCTGAAAACAGCAAACAAAGAGTTGAGTTCAGGCATGCTGTATTTCCACAGGTCTCAGTTACACTGTGGTATCAGAATGAAAAGCAAAAATACAATTCCTGGGGACTTAGAGCACTATTAAGACATAGGAAGATGTAAAAGGGGGAGCATATTTCAAGAACAGTTCTTTATCACTATGAAAGTACTGTTCTGGGAACTCTTCCTCGGTGCTCACGCTCATTACTATCAAACTTGATGCAAACAACAATCTCTTGAAACTGAAAAAGGAAACAGTAGGTGTTCTTGCAGAGTGAGAATAGAACAGCCCAAAGGCAACATTTATAGCCACTTAAGTGTGTTTAAAAAACATCTCATATTTTATTTTACATTCCTTTTTTAGCCTTCAGCAAAAGGAAGTGTATATAAAATCAGAGAAGGCTCAGGCAGCTCTGGCCACCTGCCATACCCCCTCATACACTGGTGCTGGGCAGAACCACTCAGGTATGGTATCTTTGGGACAGCAAGCTTTGCACAGACCTGCGTATCAACAAAAAGGCCTGCTCCTTTTGAAGCTGCACTTACACAAATAGTTCCACTTTGCAAAGTGTCCACTGAGGAAATCAGTGGAACTTGGCAGCCCAACCAAAATGCTTAGGCCTTGCAGAACTGCAGTAGGAAAACATTATATTGAAGCTAAATCTTCATGGGCTGGGGAGGGTGAACAAAGCAGGATAAATCACTTCTTTATGTTGGAGAGAACAAAACCAGGTGGAGAATGAGCACAGTCACGCTCACCAAGGCTGCACAAAGAGCAGAGCAGTCAATTCCTGTGGCTGCCATTTGTTATAATAAACAGAATTACATTGGAAGGTAACACGGTTAAGAGGAGCAGGTCAGACAGAGGAGTCAGCCTGCTCAGTAACCTTCTGCTCTGATCCTGTCATGCAAACTGAACCTGCACTCATCAGGATGTTCAGTGCATCCCATAACATAAGGCTTCCACATAAGATTTGGTTTTATGCTGCAATAAACCCATCATAAACCACTTTTTAACATAAAGTTGTGAAATGCTCACTCTAAAACCTGCATCACAATGCAAAAACAATGTACTTTTCTAAGTTCTTTACTGGCTCATTATAAAAACATCTTTCTACATAACATGCATAAAGCACCACAAATCTGTCTGGGGCCAGCTCCCAGTGCCTGATGGTAACACTGAGGGCAACCTTCTGGCACCTACCTGCTCTCCCAGGCTCCTGCACAGTACCCTAACCCAGTGCTGGTTGTTGTTCCGAGGTGTGGGAGCTTCAAGTAAAGACAGGGCAATGCTTTCTGCATCCTCAGCAGCAACATTCCTGAAGAACTTGGAAGGTTCTTGGACCCATGGCCTCGGTCCTCCTTCAAACAACATATCCTTAGAGGAAGCCAACGTCACTACAGCGACAGATGGTGGATCGATAGCCTGTAATCAATTCATTAATTAATTAAAAAGTAATCATCTATTTACATAGTTTAGTTGCATTCTGCAAAATAAACTCCCCTCTGAATGGAACAGCTGTATTGGTTACTTGGATAAGGCTGGGATTTCTCCCATGCGGTGGTTTGTCAGCACACTTAGTGAAAAACAGAGCTGCACCAAAATCCACAAGGATTCTGTCCAGCTGGATTAGATTCAAAGGAAGCCATGGATCCAAACAAAAGTTTTAGCTGCATTCAAATCACATCTCTCTCATGAAGAATTACAGCAAAAGGGAGACCCTTAATATATTCTCCTCAGCACAGAGAGATAGTATTCTGCTACACTTTTAAAGAAGCATTTAAAATGAATGAAATAATGTCAGACTGTACTTTCACTTGACAGTGCTCTCTCCAGAACAGTTCTGTTTATGTAATTACTCTCCTACACAGGTTTTACTTCAAACCTCTCTAACAAATTCTGCAGTGATGTGCATCCCTGGCACAGCCTGTGCTGTTCACCACACAGCAGTCAACCTAACATTTAATACTCAAAAACCATTTCCAGTTTGTGTTTCACAACATCGTATTGCATCATTATAACCACAACTTTGTAGGATTTGCACTAACATTTTTTCCATATGGGGGGAAAGTTACGGTCAAATTTTCAGACTTCAGCCTGCACTCAGTGCTAGGCCTCTGCAGGTGAGGTAACAAAGCAGCCTCTCCTCCATTTCCATCAATTGACCCTGGATTCAGCTTCTTTCTTATTTTCTTCACTGAACCAGCCAATGGTGGAATGCAAACCCACCCACCTCAGTTTTTCCAGCCTATTCCTTACATAACCTGCTCCCTGTCATGTGAAGGTGTTTCAGTGCTGGGTTGCTGCAGGAGCAGAGGAAGCACACTCACTCTCAGTGGGACATGAGCGGCGATGGCGATGCTGGCGCTGAGGCGCACGTGCCCATGGGTGTACACAACCACCAGCCTGGTGTGCCCCTG
This sequence comes from Regulus satrapa, assembly GCA_013396955.1. Lineage (NCBI taxonomy): Eukaryota > Metazoa > Chordata > Aves > Passeriformes > Regulidae > Regulus > Regulus satrapa. The sequence continues at coordinate 73,476 of VWZN01016736.1, read as the reverse complement.
CAATCCAGCCTTCACTCTCACTCCACTGCAAAAATCAGCAGTTGGCTTAAGTCTTCCTGTCAGATAAATTAAAAATATACAAGAGCTTATTTGGAAAGAAATGACCAGGTGTGTTCATCAAACTCAACATGGCTGTTTGAAGGGAGCCTACAGGAAAGGTGGAGGGAACTTTGTACAAGAATGTGTAGGGACAGAACATGGGGGGATGGCTTCAAACTGAAAGAGGGAAGGTTTAGATGGGATACTGGGAAAGAATTCTTGGCTGAGAAGGTGGTAGGGCTCTAGCAGAGGGTGCCCAGAGCAGCCATGGCTGCCCCAGATTTCTGGAAGTGTCCAAGGCCAGGCTGGACAGGGCTTGGAGCAGCCTGGGACAGTGGGAGGTGTCCCTGCCCATGGCGGGGGCTGGAACTAGATGAGCTTTTAAGGTCTCCCCAACCCAAACCATTCGACATAAAATAGCAAATACACCCTTAAAATAAAACTATATGGATCCCGTCCCCTCTGAAGCTTGGCACATCTGTGGGGATACTGCACAGAGCCACAAAGCAGTGATTTAAGGGAGAGGTGTGACTTGGTAACACCTGTCACCAAGTTAACTTCCAAACAAGGGAGGGAGGTAAAGCACCCTCAAGTGCGCTGAACACGCCGGGGTTCTCCAGCTCCACCTCGAGCTCCAGCTGCGAGCAGTCACTCAGGGGAATCAGCTCGCCCCTGTCCACACTGGTCCAGCCACTGATCCTCAGGGGCAGCTCCAGCACCTGCCCCACATGTGCTTCCACTTGGCAGGGAGTGAACTCCATGGTGCTGGGCTCGCTCACGTACACCTGCCAGAGGGAAGGAATGAGGACAGCTGTGTCAGTGCTCTGCTCCCATGCCAGCCCAGGCCCAGAGCAGCTTGGGGAGCCTTCCTTTTACTCTGCTCCTGTAATTCTCTCCTCTGCTTTATAGACTTGGAAGCATGGACTAAGTTCTGTGCTATCTCCAGGAGGTACCATCACCAGCTGGGAGAAGTTTAGCATCCATTAAAGAATCCACCTCAGATTGACCACAGATTTCATAACCATCACTGCGATCAAAGCTTTTATTTGCAGTATCTCCACTACTTAATCTTCTGCAACTGGCTTCAAGATACCAAAACCATATGGTACAGAGTTAAAGCTGTAATCTGTGTGGATTAAATCCTCCTAAAACTACTACGACTAAAAACTTGCTCGCTGAGGTCAGCAAACAGAGCTCCGAAGAGCTGATGGACAAAGAAAGCAGCTCCTAACACAGAACAAAGGCATTCAAAAATAACCTATTCAGACTGTGCAATACACTGCTCTGAAAGCTCACGTGGACAGAAGGTTTCTTTCTGTCTTCAGGCTTTGACTTATGTTTGAGGATAAGAAGTTTAAGCTGAAAAAAATCTTCATTCCTGTGTCTCTGGCTGGTAACTGCTGCACTGCTAAAAAGCAGCATCCTGGGTTGTTCAGAGAATTATTTCAGAGAGAGTGTGTAAGCTAAATTCTGAACAGATTTTAATTCATGTCACACTCCTCCCTTTGGGGCCACCAGATGTACTGTTCCTGCATTTTCCTCACTCCACACCATACACTGACCGCCGTGACCTAAGAACAGGGGATGGTCTGCAGAGATACCACAAAATCCCTCTTGGGGGCTATGTTTTTCACTGCCATTTTCTCCTAATTTTCCTAAAATACTGTATTTTCGTGGCCAGCATAGGTATCTAGAGACAGTCTGCAGATCTCTGCTCCCTTCAGTTACTTCTCCAGACAGAAATTTCCTTGCACATCCTGATAACAACTGTCACCCTTTGATATCAAGGGAGAACCCCCCACCTATCGCCCAACAGAATTAATTTTTAGTTTGGCTTGTCTGCTTAGATGGCCAGACCAGGGGGTCAATTACCATTTTCTTCCTGCACTTAAAATTTCCAACAAGGAAAAAAACTTGCCAAGGAAATCAGGAAGGGGCAAAAAATGGGAGGAAAGTTAATCCACTGGACAGTGTTTGATTTCCTAAAGCACAAACTGAAACAGATCACTTAACCTGCCACAGGAAGTGGAAGGGGAATGCCTATGGCATTCTCAGCTCCTTCGCTGTTTCCAAAAGCCATATTCAAGAACAATCACTAAAAAAACACAAAAAAACCAAACAACAACAAAAGAAAAAAAAAAAAAAACCCCAAAAAAACCTCTTACCTTCATTTCTCCATAATGCAATGGATTCCGAACATCAAATGCCTGAATACTGCTGACCCCAGCATCATTCCCAGTGGTCATTACTCCTTTCACTGTCACTGTGGCTACTGCCTGGTTAGAAGAGGACCAGCTGAAGTTGCCACTTCCACCCCGAGCCTGGAATACAGAGGGAAAAATCTTTCAAACATTTAATGAAGTACATGGTTCTCACATTTCACAGCTTTGGATATCTTGCCTTCAGGTATCTTGCATGAAAAGCAGGAATGCACTGAGAATGGGGCATACAAATAAAATAACACCTCAGAAGTTAATAAGCAAGATTAAATAAGAGAGAAAGGAAAAAATTGTTACCCTTCATTCATTTTAATTTCAGCTTCTTTCACACTCCAAAATAAATGTCAAATGCTCCAACAGAGTAAAGCATGGGTGAACACTGGAGCAATTTTTAAAAGTATATTGCTTTAATTTCTTTTACTTCCTCAGAATTTCCTTTAACCTATTTCACAGTTAAAAATAAACAAGATGATAAATCTTGTCTAGTAGAGGGACAGTGCAGAAAACAAACAAATCTAAATTATGCAAGAGCTTAGCTAGTAATTTTTACCAGGAAAAGACAATACAAAGAAAATTAAGAGGAGGGTCATTTCCCTTCTTCCTTCCTCTGAGCACGTGCACAACCTGATTACAGAAGGACACAGACGAATAAATAGGTAGTGGTGTGTTACAGGAGATGCATGGGATGTGGTGAGAAGGGCTAAAAGAATGCAAGAGTTCAGCATATTTTTAAAGATGAAACAGGGAGATGAGCAGAAAACAAACCAGAAATACCCAATTATTAATAACTGAAGTCTCATGTCCTTGCCATAAACCCGACACCCTCTCTACATTTTCTCTCTCAGGCAGTCAGTCTGCACTGAGGGGGTAAAGCAGCTTCCCCTGTAGCCTGATCATTACCCACAGCCTGGTAGGGCTCCACTGTGAGTGATGCCCTCCCCAGGAACCAGGAGCCTCCACGTGCTCAGCCTCACACAGCTGGCACTGCACCTCCTGTGTGTGGACTGAAGGAAGGCAAAAGAAACCATCTCATTAGCACAAATATGAGCAAAGCAACCCCCAACAAACCAGACAGCTGACAAAGGAAAACCTGCCAGGTATTCTGATACCATCTGGAGGGAGTTAATTCAGCTATAAAAAGAATTTGGCTAGATCCAAAAATCCCTTTCAATTTATTTTCAGAAAAACTTTATTCACCCATTTGAAACAGCCTGGCTGAAGCTATGGAGTGGGAGGCAAACTCTGATGGACAGGCAGAAACAGTTGAGTTCTGTGTGTGCTATTGACAGCCACTGGTCTTGTGCGATGGAGAGACCAGAATAAAGGTCTCAGTTTCAGCAAAATTTAAATCTTGGGAGAAAAAAGTTTCTATGTTTTTATTGAAAAAAATCAGAGTACAGTAAGAAGAGTGACACAATTATTGCAGTGCCATGAAGGAATGTTCTCTATCGAGATACTTCATTATGTATGCAAGATAAGGTGAGGTAAGAATAGAACTGTGAGAGAGGCAGGAAACAGAACCACATTTCCTTTCCCTTACTGGGAAATCTCCAGCAGAATTATGATGAAGTACTGAAAATGCAGATGTGTACTAAGAATTTTTACTACACTCTGCTGGTGTGGTCAGGAATAGCATGAAGTAAACCAAACTAATCCCACAGAACAGACAAGTAGAGATGCAGGGCTTAAGTCAATGGAGTTGTCTTTAGATTTACACTGGATAATGCAGTTCAATCCCTATGAGATTGATTCTCTCCATGGAGTCACTAAGTAAGGCTGGAAAAGACCTCTGAGGTTATCAAGTCCACCACTGAACCTCATCCTCAGGTGCCACACCCCAATAATTTTTGAGCACCTCCAGGGATAGTGACTTCACCACTGCCTTGGGCAGCCTGTGCCATTGCTTTACAACTCTTTCTGAAAAGAAATTTTGTCTAATATCCCATCTAAAGGTGAGGTTGTTTCCTCTCACCCTGTCCCTTGTTACCTCGGAGAAGAGCCTGGCACAAAGTGTCCTCCTGCCTCTTTGGATACAGTTCACTTAAGACAGATCCAAAACCGAGCACTATTTTATGCTAAAGGGAGAGGTAGCACCCAACGTTTGGTGCAGGGTCTGAGTATCACTGGCCTAGGCTAAGAGTCTGGGCTGAGAAAGCAGAACTTTCTTTTTCTTCCTTAGACTGGATACTAGATACTAGAACACAAATCATTTGCCTCATTAAGCTTAAGGAATAACTGACAGCTTGGGAGCAAAGACACACCTAAACAACATGGAAATTATCCCTGTGGCCTTGCCTCCCTGAAACTTTGTATTAGGAGCAGGAGGTGTGTGGCCCATGAAGAATACTGATGTCCAAGGGTAGCAGAGTGCTGCTAATTAATCTTGTCATGCCCTTTTTGCAGTTACTTCACACTCCCATTCATATTTCTGATCCTTGCCAGCAAAGGGCAGCCTCTAATGATTGCTGTGGAGCTTTGGATATAGGATGCTCCCTGGAATTCCAAACCACTCCAGGCATAGGTGCATGGTGCATGCATGAGGGAGAAATGAAGGGAAGACAAGAGGTAGAAGTCAGTGGCGTTTTTATGTTGGTTGGTTTCTGGGTGCTTTTTCTAAAAACGTATATTAATTCCTGTAACTAATGTTCCATGAAGTTCCTGCAAATTACATTTCGGATGCAACCACGCCTGAAGTATCCAAAGTCAACCCTACCTCAGTGGTGTCAGGCCTCAGCGTGCCTGCCTGAGGAACACTCCCTGTAGCTGGGTACTTCTTGGGCATACCTGGATTGTGTACTGGTAGACTCCTGCTTTTGGCTGCCAAGGAAACATCAGAATGCTGGGTAAAAGAAATATTGGAACATAGATCTCCACATCCTGCTGGTTTCGCACGGGAACTGGTAAGGTATGAACACCTCCATCCTGCAAAGTGCAAAAGCACAGTGTTATAAATGGCACCACAGAGCTTCCCAGAGCTCATGTTTAGTCCTTATGTAAAGACAAGTCCTTGAAAACACCTCAGAGAGGAAGAAAAACCATTTAGGATCACTTATGAACAGAGTTCCTTGTGAGCAAACAGCTCCTGGCAGCAAAAAGGCAAACAGCTAGAAGAGACACACTCTTTCTCTGCTTCTATTCTGAGACCTCATTTGGAGAGCCAATCTGGAGGCTCGACACCTGTATTTACTCTGCTCATCCCACCGTGTACAAAATTCAGCCGGAAAGACTCATTGTTCAGCCCCCCCAAACGCTGGCCTTCACAGCTCTGCTGTCACTGCAGTGCCACAACCCTCTGGCACAACACACTGCTACTGCAGTTCTGAAGGAAAAACAGCTCTCAGGGGGATGCCTTTCCATTGAAGGGAACATCTCTGACACACAGAATAACGACTGTGGCTTATCACATTCAAGGAACTACTGAATCCTGCTCAAGGAATCACTAAAATGATTTCACAGCAAATGGGTTGAAGGATTGAATTTCCAAGCAAAAGCAACTCGCTTCCACACCATGTACCCTAGTTAGCCACACATTCAGCAGCCTGCCCAACCAGCAGAAAGTTAATGAATATTAATTTGGAGAAATGTGCAGCCCGATACATTTGGCAGATTGTCATTCCAGAGTTTAAGGTCACTTACCAATTGATAGCAAACTTTCCCAATGTAACTGACTGCAGAACAAGGCCAGGGTATGAGAGTGATGATCCTACCACAATAAAGTGTAAAATTCTCTCAGCCTGTGAGAGGCCCCTTGCCCAGCACAAGGATCTGCCACAAAAAAAGAAATCAGTGCTGTGCACCACTGCCTGAACAGGAGTTTGCCACATGCTTGGGAGCAAAATCCCACAGTCCTTATTTAAGCAAATCCTCTGTTGACTCAATTGACAGTTTTCATGAAGAAAGGATTTTAGAATTTGGTTCGTAATCTGTTCAAACAAAGACAGCTCAGACCCATGTAATTCTTAGGTTTCCTTTTGCTAGGAAGTCACTACTGCACAGCTCAATTATTTTTAGTCCTACCAGTGAAGCAAAGGAGTTTTCACAAAGACACACCTGATCAACTACTGATGTCAGTGCAGCATCAATCGTGGTCTGACCCGCCTTTACTGCCACCACATAATGATAGGATCCATTCAGGGAGGACTGCAGCACCTCAAAGTGTTCTTTGGACAGCTCTGTAGTAATTCTGATGTTCTAAAACAAAAACATGATATAGAAATTGCCTCAGGTAACTGACATTAACAGAGGACAGAAAACTGTAAACAGACAAGAAGTCAGTGAGCAAACCACTGCTTAATAACATGGTCCGAAAGACATGCGGTTGAAACTGAGTAAACTCTCCCTACTGAAGTCTCAGTCTTTCAGTAAGATTTTACCGTTAGACACAACATTAAGGCCAAAGAATTTCTTTTATATTATCAGCAACATATAATTTAACATTAAAGTACCCATATTTTACAGTATTTTTCTAATTTCTTACTTCTTCAACACAGAAGAGCAACTCAATATACGGCCTCAACAGCACACTACTGAGTTCTAGCTCAAACTCTCATCTGTATCCTGAAAAGCAATTACAGGCAAATAACATTCTCATAGCTCCAATACTCTGAAAAGCAGTAATTCAGTAAAATTTTTCTTGTTGCAATTGAAGTATTTAAATTTAATTTCCTTTGTAGTTTTTTATGAACTATGTGTATTTGGTACCTAGTACCTAGAGATTAAGAAGAAGCTTTTCCCTGTGAGGGTGGGCAGGCCCTGGCCCAGGGTGCCCAGAGCAGCTGGGGCTGCCCCTGGATCCCTGGCAGTGCCCGAGGCCAGGCTGGACACTGGGGCTGGAGCAGCCTGGGACAGTGGGAGGGGTCCCTGGATGGGCTTTTAAGGTCTCTCCAAGCCCCATCCAACCTGAAGGACATTGTCCAACTTCCATTTTTTTCCTGCAGCACTTACAATTCCCATAATTTCACATGAATCATCCAGAGTGCTTTATTTAAAAAAAAAAAAAAACAAACAAAAAAAAAAACCAACCAAAAAAAAAAAACAAAAAAAAAAATGGAAAAAATAAAAAGGCAAAA
>VWZN01016736.1:53202-66117 GCA_013396955.1 Regulus satrapa | reverse complement strand
CAACAACAAAACAAATGGAAAAAATGAAAAGGCAAGAAACAGCATGCTTTGCACTGTCCTGTCTCAAAGTAAGAAACCACTCAAATAATTCCAAAGCAAGTCAGGATTTAGGAGACAGTCACTGAAAAGTATCTAAACATTTCAACTTACATCAGATAAATACACCTTATTGCTTGATTTATCATACACGTCAATTGTAATTTCATAAAGTCTGCCCGTTTCCAGGACCCATCTGTCACCTGGATGAACTGTAAATCCTGTAAAACAGCAAATATTGAACAGCACAAACCAACAGCCTCTTTATCTAACAGAGAAAAGCATTTTGCTTCTAGTGCCCACACTCTGCAGATGAACATTCATTATTTTAGACTGCTGACTACAGAGATAAAAGAAAACATATAAAGCCTATTTCACGTTGAGATACTTTTATGAATAAAATTACTTTTCTGTGAAAACTAACACTAAACAGAAGCGTGGAGATACAGCGTGAAAATCACAGAAACAAGGCCAGAAATGGCATTAAGCAAGCAGGAAGACTGCAGCAGTACCAACCCAAATATGCAGGAGGTACCACATAGATAGTGCTGTTGGGCAGCCTGGACACCCCCTGCATGCGGATACCTGAGGGCTCAGTCAAGGAAAGTCAAGATCAGCATTTTCCTGGGACTCTTCATGCCTCTCTTGTTGGCTGTTTTACAGCTAATCGTACACTGCAAGTAAACATTATCCCCACTTCACTGCAAGAGAGCCCCATCACATTTCTGCGATGACTGAGGGGAACAGACATGATTTAAGCGATCTTCTGCAAACCTAATTTGTTAAAACACTCTAAGGCAGCTCTGCTGAGACTGAATTCACAGCGGTGCTGCTTTCCATGGCTCCACCGCTGCTCCTGATTTCCAGACTCTTGCTACAAATGAGGATAACTTGATCTTCCTGTGCTGCAAAGGGTGGAAGGCTTGTCTCCTGCCACAGAGAGGTGGCTGGAGAAGCATTCCCGAGGAAGGATACTCTTGTGCACCAGGATGAGGTTGGTTTGGCCCTGCTGCAATGCAGTAACAATGGATGTTGCCTGGTCCAGCCTGGCAACGGGCCGGGAGGGATCACCCTTGGGATGGAGGATGTTGTTCTGAAGCTGCAGCTCATACTGGTCTGATGGCATTGCTATTTCTGGAGGTGAAACAAAACACATGGAACAACAAAAGCAGGTGCAGCAGTGTTTGGCTGCTGCTAACTATTGCTGATTATTGATGCCTAGTGCACATATTAAATCAGTATTTTTAGTGTCTTGTAAGAATAGTGCTTCTGTCATCACATCAACACACACACACAAAATGAGCTTCTTGGCAAATTTCCTGTCTGTGAAAGTGCAATTCCCAACTAATATCATCTTACTACTTAGACCTAACATTCAACTGATTTCCAGCTTCAAAACAAAAAGCAAAAAAAAACCCAAAAAAATCCAAACAAAAAAAACCCAACAACAACAACAAAAAAAAAGGGAAAAAAGGAAAAAAGGAGAGAAAACTCAAGGCACTGCATTTTGAAATGGGCATAAAGCCAGCTAACCCACACTGATAAAGGTTTCACTTTGTGGAGCAAATCCATTTGCCAATAAAACACTTTCTGTTAGAAAAGTTACTAATCTAAATTGATTTAAGTAAGAAAGTCAGTTCCCTAGTGACTGTCAACATCTAAAATGACAGTTTTATTTTAAGTTACGCTTGTCTTTACATCCTTGACAAATGTGCAAGAGTATGTTCTTAACAGTCACAATTTTTTTGACTGAAAGAACTAAACAGCTGGATCATTGTGTGCCTTAGGAAAACAGCATTAAACATTAACAAAGTAGTTTAAACACAATTAAAAATTTCTCAGCAGTTAAAAATTCACACAAAGCATTAAAAAATAAAAATAAGTGAGAACAGAACAAACCTGTGATCTTCCCTTGCCTCAGTTTCTGAACTCTGTACTGAATTGATGTTCCTACCAGAAGATAAATGTCATATACTGGATTTAAAAGGATGTTTTCCAAAATAAGCAATCTGACTTCTGCAGGGTGTACATCCTGTTGACAGAGGGGGAAAGAAAAGTAACCACATTAAAAGCAGCTTACTTGTTTGAAATAAGACCATGCAGCAGGAACTTAGAATCTAAAAGAGAAAAACATTACTTGCTGCAAGTGGCTCTTTATTTTCATCTCAAATTTTGTCACAACAGGGCAATGCAAGGGACAGTGAAGGAATGCAAGGTACAGAGATCTGCTCTCTGCACACAGTGCAAGAATGAAGAAAAAAAATCATGTCCGTATGAAGATCATTTTGGAGAATACAGAAAAACCTGAGACAGATGCTCATTCAGACATTTAGAAATCCATCCTCCCCCCTGACATTCAGGAATCTTACCTTATAGATGCTTTCCTGAAGTCTTGCCTTTAATTTAGAACTCCCCGTTTTCATTCCAGACACCAGAATGGTATCTCCTTGCTTGGCAACTTTTTCCATTTCCAATATATAGGAAGGTGGGATGTAAGTGGATTCTAAGAATTTGAGTATACTGAAAGGTCAATCAAAAAGTGAGAAGAAAATTGTTAACCAACCTTTGTAAACCCACAGAGAAGCACGTTCTCTGCCACTTCTGTTCCCAGCCACTTCCATTTTTAAGCCAATTTAAGATGTTTGCCTGGGACCAGATATCCAAATTTTACTCATTCTTTGAGGTATCTTCAGCTAATTTCTGTGACAGATAATTTTGTTAGAAGCTTGCTTGTGAGCTATCAAAAGACTGCACATGTTGTCTACAATGACCCATCCAGTTTGTTCAGTATGGGAGGCTGCAAAAACTCTCTGTACTGTAGAAGAACTGATGTGCAAGACCCAAAGCTTATGTTCATAAAAGCAACAGCTCAACAAACCCAGAACGTAGCTCTGACCTCTCTCAAGAAGCCAGGATGTATTTAATAAATGACTATGAAAATCATCTACAAGCAGAAGATTTGTAGTAACTGTTAGAAACTTCAGTGAGAACTGGCAAAAGAGAGGGAAGGAATTTGCCAAGAACAGGCAAATGACAGGAAATTCTGGAAAGAGGAGCATGTTTTACAGGGTGTCACCTTCTGTATACACATCATCTGCTTGGTTTCATGTGCACTTCTACAGTAAAACCAGTAGCACCACAAGAAGAACAGCTATGGGTATTAACATACTCTGAGAATTTATGATTTATTTTGCAAAGCTCTACCACCTGTAGAACATTTTTATGCTATCATAGTTATATTAAACAGTAGGGCATATATCACTATTACTTTGGTTAAAATCACATCAGCCAATACTTACATTGAAAGAAAAAGTTCTGTATGTACTAGGACTTGGGACATCCAGTCCCACTAAGCCATTCATTCTCACTTGCACCTGCAGCTTCAGGTGTATTATAAGCTTAACAGGCTTTCCCCAGCTAATGCTGCTTCTCTAAGGCTGCAAAATCAGTTGGTGTTTGCCCAGTAGCAAAGTCTTGCTTGCTCCTCCCACTACACTTGCAGTGTATTTGGAGTACTGGTTTGAGGATGGAAGCTGGCTGTTAACCTTTCTGCTCTGTAGGAGAACTGATTTCCCCACAAGGAATCATCCTATTTCAACACCAGAACTGACACCTGAAACTCTTCAAATTCACAGAGCTCCTTCCTGAAATGGAAGGGGGCTTCTTTTCCTTAAAAAGCTAAAAATAAAAATCTGCTGAAATCCTGAGCTAACAATCTTACTGATAAATCTTCCTTTTGCACGAGATGTTTCAGCAAGATCAACAACCACATCTGCTTATTTCTAGCTATTGCATCAGAGCTACCAGAGCTGCTCACTAACCCTACCAGTTAAACTAAAGTGCCCAGGCTGCCAAGCAGATGCTTAAAAAACCCAACCTGAAATGACTGACCCTTAACATTATAATTTTAGGCATCAGTTCAGCAAACTAAATAGATGTGGGGAAGTACTTTTATACATCAGACTGAACAGACTTTTGAGACCAAAGGAAATTACCGTAGAGCATTGTGGGAGTCTGAGAAACCATCAGCCTCTGGGTCCTTCACCACTGTCCAGTCAAACACCAACCCTGCTAAAGTGCTGAAAGTGTTTCCTACAAATCAAACAACCAGATTAAAACAAAAATAGAGAACAAACATGAAGTCCTCCTGGAACATAAACCATGACGTATTTCCCTGGGAAATTTCTCTATTTTATCCCTAGAAGAAGAACCACGGAGCACCCTTGGGTTTGCCCAAACACCAAGCCACGAATCCAGCACTAAACATCGGATAAAAACAAATTTACTTTTCATAATTAACATATCACCATACTTCATCTGGCATTTGTGGTTTACAAACACAGGTGGGATGGGCTCAGTAAGTACCCAAAACAATTAATTCAACCTTTTATAGCTCGTTGACACATGATTTCCTTCCTGTAGTTCTCCTAAAAATCCCTTGCTTGGTGTGTTACATGTGCACAAAACTTGATTGTCAAAACCATGGAATTCTTAGCAGATCATCATGGCCCTTTTTCTGATGCTACAGACTACAAAATTCAGAATTTTTCTGCTTCTATTAAATAGTAATGTATTCAGTCCAAATGTACTGACTATTATGAGCCTAAATGGTGCCTCCCAAAAGTGAGCGTTTGTGTAGTAACGTACAGATTGAGTAAGAGGTGGTTGGCCTCAAACATCACCTCTGAACTTCCTGTTGGATACCTGATTGGTCCCAAAAATGTCTCTTTGCAAAATTGTTTAGACTACCTCAGCTCAAAAGAACAAAAGAAAAAACAACAGACCACTTCACAACGCATTATCCAAATAATCTTCTAGAACTATCCACTTGGCTTGAAACAATCAACTGTGTGACAAATCAAGGTAGTGTATGTATCCAAACAGTTAGAACTTTCAATATATATTTAATCTCCTACAAGCAGATCTCTTACCTTCTGAATCCAAAGCATGAATTTTGAGCTCCAGTGGTGAATCTTCAAGGTAGAGCTCTCTTGTTGTGGACACAACTTGAATGCCATGAATTAAATCAACAATGGCATCACAGCGAAGCACTTGTCCAGTCACTTGAAGAGACATCAGAAAGCAAGAAAAACAGCTGCCTTCCTCACCAGATCTGTAGAAACTCGCATTTCCATCTACACTGACATGTACAGGTGTTGTCTGGGAGTGCTTATGCAGACTTGCTACAGTGCTCTCATGTCCCAGAGACTTTTACCCACAGACAATAAATGCCCATAAACTCCTTCAGTTAGTGACTGCGCAGCATTTAATTGGCCATCTGGTTTTGCCTCTCTGTCACTATAAAAACTTAACCAGGTATATTGTATGACAAACACAAAAGCAACTTCCAGCTTTTTCCAATGTTAAGTATCTGAACTTGCATTAGTAATTTTTACCTAATACTTTTTTATATTTCAGTCACCCCCTCTGTTTGTGGATTTTGGGGGGGTCAGGGGGGTTAAGAATTACCTTTTTCCTGGGTGTATCACTAAAATCATTAACACTTATCTGAGGCAAACAGGAGGTAAAACCCACACCCCAGACTAAAATGCCCATGCACGGGAACCGCGATTTTTCCGCGCCCCTCTAAATGTCTGCTGTGATGGCAGAGGACGGCAGGGTGCCCGCGAGAAGCCGCGGTGTGCTCAGACTCACGTGTATCCTCGGCTGAGATGATGGTGGTGAGGCGCGTGGGCTGCGAGGAGCGCGCCTGGACCAGCGCTCTCTGCGAGCAGCGGCAGCCCTCCTGGCCCAGCGGCTCGATGCTCGCCACCTCCGGCCGCGTGGACGACCTGTGCGGGGTGCGGTGCCGTCAGCGCACAGCTCTGCCTCCACAGCCACCGGGCTGCACGGGCAGCAGCTCCTGAGAACCCCAGCCGAGCCAAGCCTGGGCAGAGGATGGGGAAAGCCCAGGCCAGAGGTGGGGCAGGCAAGCTCAGCGTTCTCCCCGCCAGGGAGCCAACCAACCGTGCCCTAAACCCATGGAGCAGGCCGGGGCGTTGCAGCGTGGAGCCCAGCTCTCCCTTCCAATGTGCCAAAAACGTCAAGATAAAACAACAGAAGCTGAAGAGTTATTAAAAACCAAGCCTCTCAAAAGCAAATGTGTGACAGCAGCAATACCCAGGTGAGGGCTAAGTGCAGGGCCAGGGCAATGTTCCAGCAGCCAAAGCCCTCGGTAATCCCTCTGGACCGTCAGCCGGGCCGGTCCCTCCTCCCCGGCCGTGCTCGCAGCCCCGAGCCGGGCAGGGAGAGGGAGGCAGCGCCGGGAGCCCGGCCCCAAACAGCCCCCGCTGTGTGCCAGGCTCACAAGGGCCCTTTGAAGGATTAAAACAATGAAAGCAAGCACTGATGTGTGGCAAAGCTACTTGGGCATTGCTTCTCCGGATGATGAAAGAAGCTCTGACAAAAACGCTGCACTAGCTGGCAAATGCCATCTAAACCGGGCACCGGATCCCTCCTGGCAAAGATGGGGAAGCTGCATGGATTTGGACTTTTTTCTGGAGGATGTACAAAACTGCCGACCTGGGATGAGTGGGGAAAATTCTCTAATCCAGCAAGGAGTGGGACGGGAGTTCCAAACAAACAACAAAGTCATGTAGGCCTGAATCCCCAGACACAGGTTTCACCTCCATCTCTTACTGGCAGAACCAACAAATCCACACCAGCAAAAAAACTAAATTTATCCTTAACTAAAATGGTATTTATTGAGAAAATAACACATCACACCATACTCAATTATCTGAGAGTTAACAGCTGCAGCACAGGTGAGCACAGACCTCTGCTTGTAGCTGTCGCATTAAACTTCCAAATCCTGTTTCTAACCTTAAGCTCCCAACCAGTATTGGGAGAGCTTCATTATTTTGCTTACATAAGGAGTACTTTTAGAGGATTTTGAAACAACAGTACCAACTGCTGACCCAGAATTTCAAAGTACTTTATCTGATCGAGGAAGAAACAGCCCACAGCAGTATGCAATGGGCAATTTAAATGCCAATTAGAAGCCTAAACCGGAAAATTGTTTGTTTGTATCTGTTCTACATACCTAAACAAAATACACAAATATATGAATATTTTTATAACAGGGTTTACACTGTTTCTAAAATAATACGATCTTCTCTATCAGTAGCACACTTAGCTTTACTTTAAAGTTTTAAGGATTTTTTAGAGATTAGAAGTGAGTAATTAGATGCTTTCATGTTGTTCTGTTGTTCTCAGGCAACCATAAAACAGTTTTCCAACATTTAGCAAGTTTCTCTAAACAACATTAGTATTCACAACAAGTAAGTCTTTTCCTGTACTTGGCTGGTTGGCTTTTGAAGCTGAGCATGTGCATTTCACTTAGTCTGCATGCAGGTATTTTCAAATAAGTATTATATGTAGGAAATTGACTTTTACTTAGCTCTTTACACTGCTTAATATTCTCTGCCATTAGATTTTTTTGTTATTAATTTGAGGGTTTTGCATTCTTGCAGTCTGGAATTGATTGTGTTTACAACACAACAGGGGTTTCACTGTGGTTTTGTATTTGTTCTTTTAATATCTGGCTATGAATTGTAATACAAAGCCACTGTGGTTTGCATTAACAGCAGTGTTGTAAAACTCAATCTAATTACAGGTTACTTTTCAGACTAAGAAAAGGGAGGAACAGAAATCAACAAAAACTAAATTTTAACTGTAAACTTACATACACCCCACAATTTTAAACGAACTTTCAAGCTTTTACAGCTAAAAACCGGTCACTGTAGTAGAGAAACTGAGATCAGACACTACTTGGCTTCTAGCAGTAGTTTAAGAAGTAGAGTATCAGCTGAATGACCTTTTTTAGTACAAATTTTACTGAAATGGGCCTTTCTGAAGCTTGATTTCCTATGGATTTATATTTACAAACAATCAGCATGAAAAGTGGTTTTTCCAGCAGAACATATGAAGTATTGGATGACCCCTCTATCATTCAGCACGATCAAAAGCACATTCTGTTTACAGCTACCTGAATGCAGGGCCAAGCACAGAGAGGCCAAGGCATTAATCAAACCAGGCTGGGTATTACAGCTGCACTACTCTGGGATCACTATTGGCACCTAGATGGGCAAGAAAAAGAAACTTCAGCTTGAAGTGACAAAAACTGCAATTTATATCCCCTGCCAAGTAGAGCAGCTCTTCAGCAGCATGTCAGTGTGTGACATTGAGAGCTGGGCTTGTCAGAGGGCAAAATTAGATCCTGAGAAGCCAGCAACGGGAAGCATGTCTGGCACTAGCTCTGGATCCCATGCCAGTGCCTGTAAGAAACAGCAAGGCAGGGAGGAAGCAACTCAAAGAAGAGTGAGGAGGGAAGAGAAAAAAAGCTCACAAAAGTCCCCAATTTGCATTTCCCTCAGAGTAAAAGCCTACTTGCTGAGGAATGAACGACACTGGCAAAGAGGCTGCCAGTCTTCTTGTCAATCTGTGTTTCATTCTGGATTTCCATCCCCCTCCACGGCCCCAGACACAGAGCCCTGTGCCAAGATTGTATCCACACATCTACCCAAGCGCAGGCCTGCCTTCTTTATCACTGTTTTCTAACACCACATGTCAATACCTCACTAGATTATACTTCATTTCTTTATCAGCTGGTTCAGAGATCAGGCACCTACCTATTCCTCTTTCTCTCCCTGGAAATTCTCTGTTGATTGTTATTGCTCCAGTGTTTTATACTGTTCTGCCAGCTCTTTCAAACTAAACTTGGCTGAGTGAGTCAGCAAAAACCCATCTCTGTGGAGCTGCACCACGACTGTCAGTTGATCCGATCTTTTAGAATTTTATCAGGCATTTGGGCAGATACGTAGTCAGAGGGAAACCAGGTAGTAAAAGTTTCCAAGAGTTTGAGAAGACTGGACTAACCAATACTGCATGGGCATTATATAGTCACTCTTGGGACTAAAACATAAGCAAAAGTCTTAAAACATTTATTTCACGGGTGTTCAGCAAGGAGAACTTGCCCAAAATCAACAAGTCCTTAATCCCGCCTGCCTTAGCAGGCAAGTAGGTGATGCTCAGACTGAGAAAAAGCTTTTTCCAACAGCAAACTAGCACTGATATTGACACATCAGCTAAGAGAAACAATATTATTTCTTGTGCCTCCTGGGCTCCCGTGGGAACACCTCTGCTACAGACTTGCACCCCTTGCTCTGGTCCAGAGCCAACATTCTCAGGTAACACACACACACACCTGAGCCACGGCAGCAAAGCCCCTCTCACTTTACCACTAAGGACACCTCAAACCAATTCTGAGCTCGTGCTGGCACTTCCAAGAGCTTGAAGCCCTGCTGGGAAAGCACAGCCAGGTGAGTCAGAGAGAGGGAGAACACCCTGCTGCCCGCTGGAACGCCTCACAAGAGGGAAATACAGAGCAGGTGAGAGGCAGAGAGGGGGATAACAAACATTATTTAAGATGTCACTTCATAATATGGAGGTTAACAGTATCTCACACTAAACATTTTTCAGTGATAGCCAGACAGGGTTTTTTTAGACCTGTGGTAGAACAGGTGAGCCAGAAAACAGCTCCCAGATTACCAGGGATGAGACTATTAGTCTTAGAGCAAAGCAACAGATCTCAACGAACAACCCTGCTGATACAGATGTTTAAAAGCACACAAGCCACCCCCTATACCCCACGGAGAAGTAAGATTAATTTACAACAAAAACATAACAAGGTAAGGAGCTAGAAAATTGAGCTTTGCCAGCCAACTACCGTGACAGCAGCTCGGTGCAGTGGGGTTGGGCTCTCTGGAAGTACCTGTGCATCCCACAGCTCCAACACCAGCCGGCCACTGCATCTCTCCCACGCTGCCACCAGCTCCTCTCCACAGCAATTACCTCCGTGAGGGCCTCAGTAGCACTCGCAAACCTTTCATTAAGGTGGCAATAAACTCCATTTCCACTAGCTCCTTACTGTGTATCTCAATTCTACACTCCATGAAACAACAAAATATGTAAACATACTTGTACACTGCAGATAATTTCTGCTACAAATATCCAGCCACGGTGTGTACCCCAAGGGGAAATGGGTTTTTTGTGTGTGTGTTCCCCTCCTCCCTCCAAAAATGTTATTATGGTATGGCAGGTTTCAAGGAGAAAATCCTGCTTCTGAATGCTTTCATTCTTTTGGGTGTCATTTCTGGATTAAGGTAATTAAAAGACAAATACAGATGCAATATAAATGCTAAATATATCTGCACAGACTGTGTTTTATGTCTGAAGATAGTACCACATATAATATTTACAGATAGAAACACTGTGTGCTTGGAAAACAAAGCTGCCCCCAAAAAATAATTTTAACATAAAAGCAACCCAAACTCCAGAAGGCATGAGCATCTTGAAAATCAGAAAATACTTTAGAGCCATGCTTATAACTTTACCCTGCATCCAATCTGCTGGGATGATGACAGAACTTCACCTTTTCCCTCTGAATCAGTGGAATTCTCAGACACCATTACAATAACTTTTAAAATATCCTACTTTCAGCGGTAAACTTGAAGGCTGAAAGGGAAACTGGGAAAGAGTAAGGTCATAACATGCTATAGACTGATCTTTCAGGAAATTGGACACTTGTCTTTGAATTCTCAGTATTTCAGAAGAGTAATGCAGGCCTTCAAAACGTGTCATTTGCTATGAGATGGTGCTGTACAACCAGAACAGCTCTCACAGGCCACCTCTAACCCCACAACCTCCCATATTACAATGCCCCAGTCCCTCTCCAGACACTGAGGGCCTGAATGTGACCATTTCCATTCCAATCCCTGCCTTCATGCACGCAAACACCCTCATAATTTCTCAAAGGTGAGGGAGAGTCACTTCTCCTCAAGCCATTGCATTTGGTACTTCCTAACCTGTTCAATTAACAGCCCCTCTTCCAGTAACAGCTTCTTCTGACAGCAAGCCCAGGACACCTGTCAGCAGCAAGCAGCTGTGCTGCTGCTCCTCCAGCCTCATTTCCTTCCAACCCCCCCAGTTCCAGGCCTGCTGGGACAGGGATGCAGAGCGAGAGAGCCCCAGGTGCAATTGCTCTGCTCAGTCACACACACGCAGCTCCCGCTTCCTCCGGCGGCTCTGCTGAGCACACACTGGGTTTTACAACCCACATCCTGCCAGGCCTTGCAAAGCAGAAGAGAATAAATGCCCGTTTGCAATCCTGCCACAGAAAATGACGACACGCAGAAGGTGAATTAAGTGTAGGTTCATTAGTTCTCGACCAAAATTCATCTCTGAAGGGCAGAGGGAGAGGATGGAAATGGATGTTGAAGCCTGTCTGCAAGAGGGGTGTGAGTCACTGCATACTGCAAACAGCACCAATAGGACCCGCTCTGAAGTGCGCAAAAATCATCCCCACTAGATACACGAATGTGGATCAAATTTGGAATTTCTCTGGAGAACAGTCTTACAGCGTTTCATCTGTATACTTCAGTGAGATTACCCAAGATCTCCATGCTTCTGACAGCTGGACAGCACCTGGCATGTGCAGGAATGGTTGCAACCATAACATCTCACTGGCAAACAGGCAAGAGAGGCTGCACTTGCAGATTTTACTAATGAGTTTTGGGGCTTATGCAATGTACTTTACCTCACAAACCAAATCTCTTTAAAGACTCAGTAGCCTTCAAAAATTAGAGCAAGGAAAGAGAAAAACCCACACTGCTAAGATTTTCACTAAAATGGTGCAATAAAAATTAAATTACATGACCAGAAGCATCTCACCTAGTAACTTTAATTACTGCTCTTCTGCATAAGCACCTTCAAATACATAAATTATCACAGACCAAAGGTTTGTACCCAACCCAGAGATGAGAAATGTTCAACCAAGCAAAGAAAGGGACAGAATGAACATATAGCTCTTTAAGACGTTTTTCAGTAACTGCCAGGTGCAAACCAACTGAAAACTGCTAGACACATCCATCTGGCACATATGGAAGTATCATCCTAAACATACCTTGAACTGCCGCTTCTTTTTCAGGTGGGTACCTCCTGCTCAATGCTGATAAAGTTACCATTCTGGAGCTCAACAGAAAGGACAAGGAGTTGGCAATATTTGTTTAACGTGAAAACTGCTGTGCGCTTTCTAAATTTGCACAAGCTGTGGGATTTGCCTTCAGCCCCTGCGCTCAGCACTACCCAGTCCCTGTCTCTGTGCGAGGCAGGAAGGGGGCTCCCAGCCAGGAGTTCCTGGAGTACATCCCACGTGCTCAACACTGAGAAAACCGGGAAAGCTTTCACTTTCAAAACTCGACTTCCCTGTCCCCAAGAGAAGTAATTAAGGGTGCCGTTACCTACATTAAGAGCGGCAGAGAGAGGCTCCCGACTTAGCTACGACTCCTTTATGTCCATGCCCTGAGCTGAAAGCTGTCAGGACCTTCACTGCTGACCACAGCAGGAGAAGGGGCATTCCCCCAGCAGCAGCTGCAGCAGCAGGAGCTTTGGCTGCCGTCCCCGCACGCGTGGGACTGAGGCGATGTGTGCGGGTGGCCCTGCGGCATGCGGGGCAGCAGGGAGGGCACACGGTGGGGGGGGTGTGCAGGCAGCACAGAAGGTGGAGAAGCAGGTGCAGTGTGCATGTGGGGTACAGAGAGAAGCAGGTGGGGGTACAGGGTACGACGAGAAGCAGGTGGACACGTGTGGCGTGTGTGGGTGGGTGCACACGGGGTGCGAGGCACATGTCGGGCACGGAGCCATGGCGGGAAGCTTCCTTTACAAACAGGGACCTTCTGCTCAGGGCCCGGCCTGCGGTCACTGCCTCTCTCCAGCGGGTTTAACCCCCACTGCACAAAATAAACAACCTTTCCCCTTAGGGATTATCTCCGTGTCTTCTCCCGCACTGCTGGGCCGCCCAAACCCACCCGCAGCGAGAGG
>VWZN01016736.1:1197-46456 GCA_013396955.1 Regulus satrapa | reverse complement strand
GGGGGGGGGAATGCTTAAGGTAGTGTTTCATAGTTCAGTGATTCCATAAACAGCAAAGGAATCAGGAATACAGAAGTGGGTTTTCCCCATTTCTTAAATGAGATTTGGGTTTTCCTCACAAAGCCTGTTTTTTCCCCAAGACCCATAATTAAATTCAGTGAAGATCACAGGTACACAGGTATTCAGTGAAAATCACAGTGCAAAATTTTGGGACGGGTTTTGGTTTGGTTTTTTTTTTCTTCAGCTTAGGAGGAAATCACAAGTCATCCTGATTTTCCCTGTCAACGCTGTTGTTCTCATGCAAAGAGTTTAGAGATTCATTAGGCTGTCAGTTTTCAATTCAGTAGGAGGTTAATATTAGTATGTCCCAAGGATGTGGACTGTAGTTAGTGTTTAATACACTCATTCATTATCCAGAAAGGCAGAAATGAGGTGTAGAACAGAAAAATGAGGTCAGCAGGATTTGCAGATGACAAAATTATTTATCTCCTTAAGAGAAGGCTGTGATGAACTTCGTGAGAACAGAACTAGACAAATTGGCAGCATAACGGTTGGTGAAACTCGGACATTGACAAATGCAGGGGAGAGCACGGGAGATTGGCAAATCTGAACAGCCTGTACCCAGGGCCCTGTTCTAACTTCTCACTAACTGCTCAGGGAAAAAGAACACCCAGCACAATTATAGACTCTTCTCAATGCCCAGCAGCACTCAAAAGCTAAATAAGGTGGTGGAATACAAAAAGAAGTAGCCTAGAAAAGACCCAAAATACAGTGGGAAAACATTCATTCCTGTTTTCCTTTGAACTTTACAATAAGCCGGGGTCATTCCCACTCACCTGAGATCTATCATAGGAGAGGCCATGTCTCTCACAATTCCTAAATCCATTTTCAGGTGTGTTTTGTTGCTGAGGCAGGGAGCTGGAAGCCTGTTATCAGCCCTCACGCTGGCTTGTGTGGAAGCTCTGAAGGTCGTTGGCCTCCCTTTGCTTTCCATTCTGCAGAGCAGTGCCAGCAGCGATGTTGGGGTAACTGTTGTCACCCAGAGAAGAGCAGCTCCCCACAAGGTGTCATCAGTCTGCTTTTACTCCCGTGGGGTCTCCCTGAACACGCCAACATCCATCTGCCACTTCATTTCTCTTCACCAGCCGACAGCTTGGCCACACCAGGTTTTATGTTATTTAGAAATGTTTCCTCTTGGGATCCTGGGAACATATTTGTGTTCTTTCTCCCCATTTGCCTTTCTTGTTGGTTCCGGGTCCTTTTGAGCAAGCTCGCACTCTCTCCGGTCAGTTCTCTGCATAGCACTACCAAGGAGGTGATGAAGAGGCAGGAGGATGCCCTTAGAAGTTGATGAAGAAACCTACAGGACTGAAGATTTTTGTAAGACAAACCCCGCTCCAGCAGAACACTGCAATTTGAACTTTTCCTCCAGTGGGAGTGCCAAACATTTCTTTAAAGATCTGGTAGTAACCCAGACCCAAAACCACAGAACCAGTGTTTGTCAACAGATTTTCATGCAATTTGTAAATTTTTTGCTCAATTTAGTTTACTTTTAGCTTAGAATGTTAAATTTTTTCTCATGTTAGAGAAAAGAATTGTGAAACATTGAGGAATTGTGTGGAACACAGGAAAAAAAATTAGAAGATTCTCCATATAGTCCAATATTGGCTAATTTTACAGTAATTGAGTTCTACTTAAAATTTGTAATTCTTTTAAGCATCTCAGGCTGTAAGAGTCCCCAAAGTGCCATTCTGATTTATGTACCAATATATCTGATATAATTCACAGGAAGAGGAAGAATGCTTTAAAGCAACTCTGCACCATGCAGTTTCCGTCTGTGAATTATTCTCCCCATATTTTTATGTAATAGTGTAAATTAATTACAAGGATGCCAATTTTAGCTGTGTTTATCAAATGAAATTACAAAGAGATTCCCAGGAGTACACTGTATGAAAGCTTACACTTTTAGAAATATTTAGGTTGATGAGAAATTAATTTTTTCCTTATTACTTCTCATTTCACAAGCAGAATCTTCTTTGTTCCTAACTAGCTGCTATAACAGCTTTGATTAATTATTACTAATTATTGACTAAAAATTTGTTATTATATGAAAGTTGCAGACTTTCGGCTCTAACTAATGAATAGGATGGGGCAAAGAAAAAGATACTGAATTATTCACCAACATTTGATTTAATTACAATCAAATGACCTTTTCTAAATTGGAAAGCACTTGGAGAAAAGCATTAGACAAATGAAAATTTTTTCTGTATAAATAATGAATAGCTCTGTTTTTTAAACCTGAACACCAAATTTAAAACCAACCAAACAAGGAAACAAACAAACAAGTAAGAAAAAAACCTCCACCCTACATGACCCGTTCTAGAGCTCTGCAATAAGATGTTGTAGGTTTTTGTGAGCTCAACACATTCTGTTTTACCTTTCTGGAGTTTTCTTTCATACCTGGTTGCACCTGCTTGGCTTTAAGGGACTGTAATTCTATTCTACTAAAAAAACACTGAGAACTCCATAAAGGGTTTTTCCTTCCAGCTTATGCCTGATTTTCTTCATGCAGTGAACAAAACAGATGAGTTATACTGCAGGACAGTGTGCAAGAACAATATTTGCAAGAAACCGTATTTGCTTCAGAATTCAAATGTGAAGCAGTATCTCAGTCCCTTAACTATGCTATTTTTAAAAATCCTAGATCTTCTTATAAAGGACATATTTTAATTGAATGAACAATTTGGTAGAGCACAAGATACTCCTTCTGTACAACAACCAGCTGTAAGGATCTAAAATATTAACTTTCTAAATTATTTAAAAAATGCATCTTGCCAATTACAGGTGTTCTGCTTCTCAGCGCATTTTTGCATATCCTTATCCTTGGACCCTGCATGGCCTCCGAATGCTCATAGTTAAACTGCATCTTTTGCTGTAAATTCATTCAGATTTGTAAGATGAGTCTATCTGAAGTAGATGCATGGCCTGGAGTCCACATCAGCCTGCCTCAGCTTGCATTTTAAACTGTGAAGTGTTGACATTTTGGAATACTGTCCTGAATCCTGCCTCTGGAGAGGTAAAGTTTTTGTGTCTGGTGCCATGGCCAAACAGTCCCTGTCCCTGCCTGCATCACTGGCAGCAGTCAGCCCTGCCCAAGTGCTCCAGGAAGAGGTGAAGAGCAAGGACAGTGAAACCCAAAGTGTATTGCACTGCTAGGAGACAGCATCAATCTCTGTAAATGCTACCTGCAGCTGCTTTCAAACCCAGCCAGGGTAACTCACAATCCTCCGTTTCTGGAGTGAGGTATTTCCTAGGGAGTTTGTTCCTAATGATCTGTAACTTCAGGTATCTGTTAGTTCGTCTGCAATCCAAAGCATGCAGGGAGGTTTTGTGGAGCTCTCCAGAGGACGCTGGCATCACACCAAATGAACGGAGCATTTACGGTGCAATAAAAGTAATCTGTGATGACTGATGTTGTGCCTCTGGCTTTCAGCTGAAACACACTTGAAAATGTGAAGATGGTACCTCCCCAAAGGCTTGGTTGTCTTGGTAATTTAAACAAATGAAGCATACTGCAAGTGTTCAAATGGGATTGTGCGAAGGTGGCTTCCAATCTGGGTTAATTTGGCACTGTGAAGAGGGAAATGCTGGATTTTGTCTCCTTATAAATCCATTCAGAAAAAAAAAAAAACAACCAAAAACAGAACACTATTTACGTTGTTTTCTTTTTCACCAAATGCCACTGCTCAGTTGTACAAATATTCAAACAAACCAGTAACAGCTTGCCAGAAGATAGGGTGCTAGAAAACACAGTTTGTTTTCTCCTCTTTATTCAAGAGTGTACCCTGAAACATTATCTACTGCATGTAATTCAAACCATGGTCTGTTGAAGAATAATTAACTTCTTCTGTCAGATCCACCCATCCAAGACCCCCCACCAGTGAACAGATCTCAACATTTCTGCAAGCCAGAAAAGTTGTAGTGTGATGGTGGACAAAAGACTGACATTGAAGATGGTGGCAAGCATCAGCAGTTTATCATCCCACACTACAACTTTTTATACTTTATATCACATGCATAAAACATGCTCCTTTTTGCATTATAATTGGCTAAAAAACTACATGCACATGCCTTCTACTCTTTTGTAATTGGTTCTAAATGTCTCTGTTTCTTGTTGTAAATGGCAACACACATCCACATTCCACACTTCTCCCTCAAAAGTTGTTTACCTGTCTTGTTCAAGGACAGAGCTGCAACTCATCAAGGCCGAGGCTGCCTGCAGCCCCATTCCTATTCCACTTCAATTCCTTCAATTCCCCCTTTTTGCTTTTTAACTACAAATGCCACGTTTACAATCTTCTGCAGGGCCCTTTGCAGAAAAGATGGCAAACACGGTACAAGCATCTCCTATGTAGTTTCCATTAATTCACAAATGCGTTTGTGAATTGATTTTGATTCATCTTTTGAATTGATACAGCACATACCATCAAAATCTTCACACCTGTGCTCATTGGATAATAACAAAATCAATAGTTCCAAGGTTTTGTAAAGCAGCGTGGCGAATGCTTTCTACATTAGCAGCCAGTGCAAAAATGAGCTGGTGGCTGTGCGTTCTCTTACGTTCTGTAAATGCACATCACAGCACCAATCTACCGATCCTGTGTTCAGCGCTCTCCGCAGTCTGCGGTGTGCAGTGTGGTTTACGGCAAACAGCGCTTCGGGCGTTATCGCACCTAACCATCCAACGGAGCAAGGCCTGAAAATTCCTACCAATCCCTGCTGCTCTGCTGGGGATTCCTGGCCATGCACGCTCTCTACAAAGCAAAACCAGATCTTTAGGCAATGCTCTGGATTTTGCCAAGCCACACGCTGGTTTGCTTTGATCTCTACCTAACTGCTGACACCAAGCAGTGGGATTTTGGTAAATCAAACTGCTGGGTATAATATTTCTGTTGGGTGTAGTATTTCGGTTTCCGGTGACACTTTGTTTGGTTTAGTGTATTGCAATAGGGTCACCCAAACACTCTTGCTATTCTGGGGAGTCCGATGAGCCACGGCCAGGTCCGTTGCTCCTGAGGGGTGTTACCCAACACAGGTGAAACACAACGAACAGGCACCCACCGAACTCCGGCATCTGTGGAGACACAAGCATATCAACGTCCCCAGGTAACAAGATCCCATGGGCCCTCCCAGGCTCGTGTATGCAAATTGTGAAACCAGACTGGAGAAGGACCCTGATCCTGTGACTCGGTGACTGTAACAACAAAAAATGCATTGGAATAACAGGTATTGTACACAACGGAGGATTAGTAAGATGGTTCAGTGTAAAAACAGCTTTCCAAACTCTAGTCTACAGGGTTTCACCCTGGGTAGTAGTCAGAATTGTAGGAGTCATGACGTTAATACTGCTAAATGCACTAGGTGTCCAGTGGAGCCTGTGCTGATTTTAGAACAAAGTGAGGAGGGAAAGTAAGGCCGTCCAAGCCACACACTTTCAACAGTGGAGGAGAAAATACTAACATTATGCACTCCCTGCTCTGCCTGCAGCCTCTGGCGACAAAACTCTTAGTGCTCAGGGAAGACACCACTTTCCCCCTTACCCCCTGCATTATCTCACAGGGAAAATGTGAGGAAACGTGCAATTCTAACTGATCCCATTTCTCTCAACACTCTGCTGCCACAGGTGAGCGTCCTCCTGGTAACTGTGACCAGATACAGAACCAGGAGAGAAATCTCAGCCACTTGACCAAAAAGCATGAGATGGGCAGAAATTATGCTTGCATAGTTCTGCCTCAGAGACTCACAGCAGCCCTGGTGCTGACTTTAATGATTAGAGAGGACATTGAAGCAATGGCACTAGCACTCTCCAATTCTAAATAGTACTCAGTTTCTGGGTTTTTTTCCCGGCCAGTGCCTTTTTGAGAGGTGACATCTCCTGCTCCTCAATCAGTCCCCTCCCTTGGCACAAATAATGCAACTTGTCCAGAATTTCAAGCATTTTCATTGAAACATGACTTCTCTTCATCCTTAACCCTCATGGATACTAACTGCAGTTCAGAGCTGAACCTTTTAAATGACTCCTCATTCCCAATGCCACACTCCAAGTCTGATAGATTAAAAAAAAACCGGAAAGTAGACAGTAAGACATTTTTGGGTTTCTCCGTCCTGTACTAGAACATTTTAATGAGATATGAGAAGTAAGAAGGAGGTGGGGGAAGGCTCTGTACAGCCCTCACTGTTCGGCCCTGGCTGAGCTGCTGCCCCGGGCCGCCTCCCCTCAGCGGCTCTGATGGCGCTGCCCCGACCACCGGCGATTTACAACATAAACCTGTTCTATGACAGGACACACACTCGTGCCGAAGCACATCCGAGACAACGCCTGACTTTGTTAGGAACTGCAGCGATGATTGCTCCGTGAGCAGAGGCGAGGCAGCGCAGCTCCGGGGAAAGAGCTCCGCGCCCGCCCCGAGCCCCTTGGGTCCCCGCCCTCTGCAGCAGCAGCGGCTGTGGCGAGCCAGCGCCTCATGGCACGGCTCGCTTCCAATTCCTCAGGGAAGAGCTTCTTGCGAGGGCGTTCTCTGCCCAGGGATTGCAGCTCCCTGGGGAAGCCGCTGCTGCCCTGAGCAGATCCCGCATTGTCCAACGCGGGCACTGCAGCAAACACGGGATCTGCCACGGAGCCCTCCGGGCCGGGGGCTCAGGGACAGCAAGCCCCGGGCTCTGGGCACAGCCCATACAGGGCACTGGCTCCGTGATTTCACTGCTCGCTGCTCGCCTGGGCTTGGTTTATTTTTTAAATCAAAACCCGCTCGTCCCTGTACCAGCACGAGGTGATGAACCCGTTCTTGCTGGCACACACCAAATCTGCTGGATGAGAAGGGACCGGGGTCTTGGTCCTGAGCTGGCACTGATTGGTTACCTGAAACACTCAGACAGTTCAACTCATGTAAGACCTGGACCTTGGAACAGACACATTCCTGAGAGCCCTTTTCCCTCTCAGGGGAGCAAAGAGTCAGGAACAAGCAGTAAGTAAACGGGAAAAAATTGAGCATTGCATGTGAGAGAAATGGCGGTTGTGTCTTTACAAACAAACCGTGGGCCTGCTGATAGACAAAAGTAGCATTGAGAGAGAAAATAAGAGTGGGAAGGATTCCACTGATTGATGAAGGAATAAAAGATATTTGCTTTTACAGACAAACTGTAGGTTTGCTGATAAATAAAACTGAATATTGAAAGATGAAAGAAACAATGGGGGGAAAAAACATACATTCCATAAGAATTAAGAATTAAAAGGGAGGATTATACGTTAGAAAGTAATTTTTTAGTTATCAGGCGTTTCGAGAAGTCAGTGCCTCTGAAGTACCTCAGCCAATGGAGAAAGGGTGAGGGAAATGTGGCCAGAAAATTGGGATAAAAGGGAGGCTACGTCCTCCAAAAATTTGGGAGACCCCAGGGGAATGCCCCATGACCTCTCGCTTTATTCAAATAAAGTAAAGGGACTACTCCATCTCCTTTCTGGACATAAACCTCTGGTGATTGTGGATTAATTTTCCTGACACAGGCAAAATCCCAAAATCTCTTCTCAAGTATTTTTTTATAAATGACCTTTACATTGGCAGCAACCTGCTCAGAAAAATTTATATCCCCAAGACCCCTGCCCCCATGAGCCCATGAACTGAATGAGCCCCAGTGAGGAACATTATACAAACGAGTAAGGCCTCAAAGCACTCCTGCATTCCAAATTCCTCACTTCAAATACAGACTTCCATCCAGTTCTGAAGGAGAATCTTAAACATGAACTGTGTTGAAAAGCATCCTACCTGAATTTGGATTTCATCCGACAGTTCTCTTGCCATGTTGTACAGCTGGTTGGCTGCGGCGTCAAGGACCTTCACTACAACTTTCAGGCCTGTTCTTCCCTTTACTCTGCCGTAAACATCCACTGCAAAGTTGTAGTTTGCAGGAAGCTGAAAAGCAGCCTTGGACAGGGAGAAAGGGATTAGAGTTGGACTCATGGAAAGCCCAGACCCTGGCACAGAGGAAATGCCACACCTGGCACTGACAGCTGATCCTGGATGTTGAGGCAGTGGATTCCCTGCATTGCCCTGGTGTGGCGTCTCCTTTTCCCGAGCTGCACACACATGCACTACACACACACACACTTTACCTCACTGTGCCTTGTCCTGACATCCAGAGTGTCCCTCTTGGTGACAGACCAGTGGAACGTTAACCCTGGCACAGCATTGCCAAAGGAGAAAGGAGTCTGAGTGCTGGTCATGCCCATGACATAAACTGGCATCTGGAAAGAGAGAAGCCAGCGAGCTTAGGTAATGCCAGCACACAAACCAGACACCTGATCACAGCACAGAAAATTCGACTTCAAATTCACTGATCAAGAGATGGGGTCTCTCATGAAGAAAGTGGTTTGGCTGCTGCTTATGCTACAAGGATACATCACACAGAAGTGTCAACCCCCAACTTGTCAAACATCAGTTTTTATTCCTTCTGATGTGGTACATGCTCTACAAACACCCAACACAAAGATTTTAATGGTTTTATTTTTAATAGATTTTTAATGAATCTTCAAACAATTCATTCACCTGGGATCAATGAGCTAGAATCACTTGCCTCTGCATCATCTCACAGGGAAAATGTGAGGAAACTTGCAATTCTAACGGATCCCATTTCCCTCAGCACTCTGCTGCCACAGGTGAGCGTCCTCCTGGTAACTGTGACCAGATACAGAACCAGGAGAGAAATCTCAGCCACTTGACCAAAAAGCATGAGATGGGCAGAAATTATGCT
Organism: Regulus satrapa; assembly: GCA_013396955.1. Lineage (NCBI taxonomy): Eukaryota > Metazoa > Chordata > Aves > Passeriformes > Regulidae > Regulus > Regulus satrapa. The sequence continues at coordinate 37,651 of VWZN01016736.1, read as the reverse complement.
TGCATAGTTCTGCCTCAGAGACTCACAGCAGCCCTGGTGCTGACTTTAATGATTAGAGAAGAGGCATTTCAGCAATGGCAGTATCTGTTGTTATGGACAGAGCAGACATGCTGCAGATTGTCAGCATACAAAGGAAGGAAATCTCCACTGCCAATAGAATGAAGATGAGAGAACCCTTCTCCAGATTGAACGATGCTCCTTCAGCAGGGCTTTGAATTTCCAGAAATCTGGTACGAGACTGTAATTTTGTTTTGAATTCTGATTTAGTATCAGAGAATAACAAAGGGATTGGATTGGAAGGACATTAAAGGTCACCTCATATCCCTCCCCTGCCTTGGGGCTTTTGTCCTGCCCCATCGGCTCCATGCTCAGGACCTGCAGCCCTGTGGAGAACCTGCAGGGTTGTTGGGTTGTGCCAGCAGGATTGCCATTACTGCTGCACAGAAATACACAGTCTGCCTTAAAAACCACCCAAACATCTTCCGTGGGACATGGATGTAGAGGGAGGACAGTGATTGACCCATGGCCTGCCCCAGAATGGCAGAGTAAGCCCTGGCCTGCTCCAGACGGGCAGACTGACTCCATGTGGCTTCAAACAATCAACTGTGTTGCAAAGAAAGCCAGTGCACACACCGGAGAATTAGAACTTTCAATACATATTTAATCTTCTACTACTATAACTCTTTATCTTCAGAATACAAAGCATGACTCTTGAGCTGCAGTAGTGAATCCTCAAGACAGAGGTGGTGATACTAAAAGCATCCAGATAGAACCTTTCCAACATAGTTTGAGTGTTAGAAAGCAGGCACTGTTTATTGCAGTTGCTGGTCACTCAGAGGACTCTCCTCTAATTGAGCGCCCTGAGCACTGGGTGAAGAGTTTTTGTCACACATACGGATTACATATTCATTAACTCTGCCTGCTTATTTGATGTATACATATTATTTTAATCTACATAGTCAAACACCTTATTTGAAGTTCTCGTGGTTTTTGGGGGTTAGCCCTTTTTAGGGGGCTGTTCTTCGACTCCCACTTTCAAATAAGCACAGTATCATTGTTTTGCACAATACCTCTGCTTGGTCAGTCTTGCAGAGCTGAGGTCATGTCCTACTTGTGTTTTGCATGACTTCTGTTTGCACCAAAGCTATGCTGTTCTGTTCTACTGTCCTTTTCAGAGTGAAATGCTGTTCTGTTCTGCTGTGCTTATCAGTGGATACCATTTGGATGCCATGAATTAAATAAACGATGGCATCACAGGGAAGCACTTGTCCAGTCACTTGAAGAGACATCAGAAAGAGCACAAGAAATCACAACACTGGATGTGCTCATCAAGAACTAAGTCAAGTTGCACCTCAAATTTAGCCAGGGACACAAGACACTGACGGAGCTGAAACTTGGTTGTGACCTCGATGAAGAAACTCGTGGTCAAATGGTGGCTCAGAAAGCAAGAAAAACAGCTGCCTTCCTCACCAGATCTGTAGAAACTCGCATTTCCATCTACACTGACATGTACAGGTGTTGTCTGGGAGTGCTTATGCAGACTTGCTACAGTGCTCTCATGTCCCAGAGAAATTAATGACTTTTACCCACAGACAATAAATGCCCATAAACTCCTTCAGTTAGTGACTGCGCAGCATTTAATTGGCCATCTGGTTTTGCCTCTCTGTCACTATAAAAACTTAACCAGGTATATTGTATGACGGACACTGTCATACTAACAAGGCACTTTACATCTTTTGAAATGCAAAGCATCTGAATTTGCTTTCGTAATTTTCAGTGCACACTCTTCCTGTTTAGCCACCCTCTCTATTTTTACTTTTATTTTAATTTTTGTTAAGAATTACCCTTTCCCTGAATGTATCATTGCTGTGGTTTAAAGCGGGGTAGAAATGAAGCCCCTTGGAGCTGCTCCTATTTCCCCAACCCATCAGGAGAGAGTGAATCAAACAACCTTCCCTGAAACCCATGGAGCAGGCTGGGGCATTACAGTGTGGATTTCACAGAGGTGAATAATTCTAACTGGAGCAGTAGAAAAGACCAGGCTGTCACAGCAGAACTTAACTCACTTTGACATTAATCTCTTACTAAGAAAAAAAAAATAGTGATTAAATTGGAGAAAACAACAAATACTCTCCTGAGTTTTACTGATTAGAATGAAAGGCTGAGTGGGGAAGCAGGAATGGAAGCCTGGAACACTCAGCAGGCGAGCAGGCAGGGAGATGAATTTGCTTTCACCTGTTATTTTGGTGATTTTTCTGGTACTGAGAGAAGTAAGAAAAGCCTCTGCTCCCTGCTGCTGCTTTAAATCACCTCACTCCCTGAATCAAGGTGGTATAAACTAACCTTAATGCAGCACTAACACAAGAATTGGTGTAATCAAGGTTCCTGAATGAGAAGGATGCTAATTGCTGGTCACTGGCATCCTTCAGCTGATGAGCAGCTTACTAGCCTGAGAAATGAGAGAGATTTAGTACTGCTGTGTGATCAGAACCTCTTTGTCAGAATAACTGCATGTGGAATAAAAACAATAAATGAGCCTCTCCTTGCACTTACTCCTTAAGAGGAGGGTTCCTGAGATGCTTGAAAAACATGTGGTTTTTTTGTTTTGTTTTGATTGCATTTATTAGCCATATGGAAGATGGTGAGGAAAAAAACAGAAGGGATGAGCTTTGTCTGAAATTTATGAAGGATTCCAGGCTGTCAAACTTCCTAAAAAGTAAGTATTTATTCATACCACCTCTACTATTTTTATGTAAATATGTATTTATATTTCTATCATGGTTTCTCATCAGTAGAAATTTTTATTGCAATGAAACTGTGAAATATTATCTTGTTCTCTGGAAAATAAACACAAATCACATGTGGGAGTGTGATGCAGCAATATGTGTCACCACCAGATTGTGGGTGGATTCTGACAGCTCCTCTGGCCACGCACCAGAACTCCCTAGAGCCCTACTGTAGCTACTCAGAGCTGGAGGCTTTTCTCTGGCACTTCTTTTTCTTGCTGCTGGGCATTACCTTTGCTTCATAGACCCTTGGCTTCCCGGGCCAGCCCGGAGTTGTGCGGCGAAATAAAAGGGACAGGTCAAGTAGGTTGCCTGAAACAAAAAACACTTTAATGTGTAAAATAACAGAGCTAGAAGACAACGTCACATAGGTAGAGCCAAATCTAAAGGACCAAACAATGGGCGTGAACATAACAATATAGTGGGTAGATCTTAAGGGTAGGAGTCCAATCATAAAAGAGAACTAGAAACATAACCTTATATGTAAAACAGGACCAACCAATCATTAACTCTAACTCGAAACATGACCTTATACAGAATAGCTCATTAACATAAGAGCTCCCATCAGCCATTTCTTCTCACCCTAACTACTCTCCCACTGCCTGAGGTCCTCCCTTACCTGGACCTAGCTAATGCGCCCAATTTCCATTAAGAGTTTCCTGGGTACAAAGCAGAGCAAGCATTAGGGCAGAATCTTGTGTCTTTCCTATAATTTCTGTGATTGTTGCATCCAGTTTGGGATCAATAGAAACAAAGTCAATAAACGAAGTCAGTTATCTCAAAAGTTGTGCCTGAACTGTGCTGTGATAGTAGAGAACAATGTCCCATTTGGTTATCGCAAGACATTCCTATCTAAACCTGTGAACACCTCATAGCGCCAGTGAGGAATTTAAGCTGAAGGCCTTTGACCGTGAAGGAGTTCCTGAATAGTTCTTAGCTGAGGAAACTGCAAAGCTTGGAATAATTCCAGGTTCTTCAGTACTGGTTCCCATTGCTAATGTTCCTTTGCTTTTCTCTGTTGCGCTCAGGTGAACACCGAGACTGGAATTCCTGCAGGATATCTCTGGAGGCATTATTAGAGTGCAATTGATGAATCTAAAACTAGCACAGAAATAAGAAAATTGTGAAAAGCAATAATGGATTTGGAAATGTCTTGAGTGTATTTTGTGTCATGTTGGTTCTTCCCACAAGCCACACCTCATTTCCTGAGCCCTGGGCGCCTCTTGGGGCAGCAGAGTGTTCCAAGTCATTGCAAGTGATGATTGTGCTGCTGGTAGCAGAAAGTCCCTGCTCCTTGGTTGTCACTACCAGGCTGGATGGGGTCCTGAGCAAGCTGATCTAGTGACTGACATCCCTGTCCATGGCAGGGGGCTGGAATGAGGTGATCTTTACAGTCCCTTCCAACCCAAACCAGTCTGGGATTCTGTGCTATCTGTAGAATGTAAAACTGCATTTCCCTCCCCAGCCCCACTTTGATCAAATTCAATACTTATGTAGCAGTGATAAATGGAAAGGAGCGGGAGGCCATCAGAAACAAAACATGTCCTGAAATCTAAGATTTAACCTTTTCTTGGTAATCTAAGTAGTATAATACTGTACTTTTCATAGTTTTCTCAGTGTTTATTGGACTTTTCCCATCAGCTCAGTGAATATGTTTCTTTTGAATATACTTAGAAAAGGTGGGGCAGAAATGTGTGTTGCACTTAACCACTTGCATATTATAAACAGACTAAATATCACTCAGATTATCAAAGCACTTGAAATTCATCAGAACAGGTCAAGTATCAACTAAATGTTCTCAGCTGACCGTGCTGATTATTAGATGAAAACAATTTCTGTGTATCTAGCAGTTGTACTTAGGATTGAAAATTGTGTTCTGCACAATCATATTTATAACAATACCAGACTTCAGGTTATGTTGGTAATTTGCGATGAAATTGCAAAAAATTATATACTATATCTACATTTATAAGTATGCTCTGGGAGACTGGTTACAAATTCATTTGGAGATTAATCTCATGCATCAAACAATGTGTTATTAATTAATTGTGTTTCCCCCTGTGCTCATGTTCAGCCAAAGAGTAGCAGACTGCATCTCTGAAGGGACCTGCAAATGAATCACTTGTTTGAAAACTTTTTTTTTTTGCTTTAGAAAGCACCTCATTGTATTAAACACCATTTTCTCCAGTTCGATATTGACTTGGAGGCGTTACAGTGTATGAGAGAAAATCAAGTCTCATGGCTGTCCTCCACTGGCCTTTCCCTCAAGGCACTGAGCTGTGTCCCTCCAGTGAATGTGAAATGGACATTTTAAAACTATTTTGGAGAAACCCTTGATGGGGTTTCTGTCATCTGAATTCTGTTGCAATAGCCCACATCTCTCATCTTGAAAATTGCAAGGCACTGAAGGCACAGAGCAATGATTTGTGGATCATGCCAAATCATTCTGAAGTAAGGATTTCAGTTAGGTGTAATTCAGAAAGGGAGACTGCCTTAGGCTAATTAGAGTGAAGATAACACTGTAAGGAAAATAATCTTTAAGGAATATTTAGGCTTTATATTTCCAGTGGCTCTGAGCAAGGGAAGAAAGCTGTATCAGTTTCTGAGCTATAAAAAGCACAGACCTTTTTCTGCTCTGCTGGATTACAGAAATCAGTAATTTCATATTTTCAACAAATCACCAAAGAAAATGCCTGATCTCAGTCATGTCACCCCATGGCAGATCAAAGGCCCCAGGATCAAAGAGATTAAAGTAGCACGGACTCTCAAAATATTATTTCCTGCATGAAAAACACCCATTATATTACTGTAGAAATTAATGTAATGAGTTTCTATTCAATTTTTAAAATAGGAAAGTCAAGTCCCAGTGTAAATTTAAAAAACTCCCTTTTCGATCTGTTTCTTTACAAGTGTTTCATTCTTGATTTTATCGACAGATTTCTTGATGTTACCTGTTTCAAAAGGCTCGACTCAAAAAGATTTGAAGGCAAACTATTAGTGGCACAGCTGTTATGTCAGTCTTGAAGGTGTCTTGCCCTTTAATGATATTTAGCATTTCACAGCTGAACCAAAAGGAGCTGATCCACGCACTGCCTTTTTTCCTGTACGGAGGACAGGCTGTCGTGACAAGAGAGGAGACTTTGGAAGTAGCTTGGCTGCCTCCGTGCAGTGGAGGAGGAGAGCTACACATGTCAGGCCTGATCAGATCCACTGGGTTTATCCCAGCTCCTGTGGGATTCCAGCTCCAGGCACTAAATGGGAATTTTCAAGGAAGTAATACTCTGAGTTTGCATCAGCTCTTAATTTGGCATCACACTGCTTCATCTGTAGGAGGCAACCCAGAGGTTATGTTAGTGATCCACAGTCACAACTTTGTGGCGTGAATTTGCTACCACTAATTTTAGCCCATCATTTGACTGTTTCTTGATAAGGGAAAATCCCTTATCCTGTTTCACAATTCCTCATGTTGAAGTGATTTCACCATCACAGAACTTCGCAGCTTCTTGCAGTGGGCCCTCCGGACAAGAAGGACCTCGAGGCGCTGCAGCGTGTCCAGGGAACAGAGCTGGGAAGGAGCTGGAGCCCCAGGAGGGGCTGAGTGAGCTGGGAAGGGGCTCCAGCCTGGAGCAAAGGAGGCTCAGGGGGGCCCTTGTGGCTCTGCACAGCTCCTGACAAGATGGGAGAGCCCGGGGGTCGGGCTGTGCTCCAGCGAACAGGGACAGGAGGAGAGGGAACGGCCTCAGGCTGGGCAGGGGAAAGTAAGTCCAGGAAGGATATTAGGAAGAATTTGCTGATGGAAAGCACTGGGCTGCCCAGGGCAGTGGTGGAGTCCCCCATCCCTGGAAGTGTTCCAAAACAATTTATGACATCCAAGAAACATGGAAGTTTCCTGGCAGTTGATTTTTAATTTAAGTAATAGTTAATATAAATGAAAATGAAATAAGAACATGGTAGAAATTAAGCCCCGTGGAGGGCTTAAAACATTAACGAGCTATGTTTGCAGCTCGTTAACTAAACACTCAAACTCTAATTAAGTCCCAAGTACTAAGTAGTCAGGAACAAGGAAGAAAAGGTAGATGTGCTGGGGGAATACTGAGGTGAGCACACAAAGGACCAGAACAAAATAAATGTTAATTAAAAGATAATGTCAAAGCGATAGAACGTTTTCATGGTATAACAGTCTCCTGCTGCTAAATAAATACCAAGCTGAAGCCCAGGCATCCATCAAAGCTGAATGCCAAGCCAACGGCAGCATATTTTAAGAAAAAAAGACATTTATCAGGGACTCTCATAAAGAGACATTACTCCTCCGGAGGAAAGAGTGCTTCTGGGCATTTATCCCGGGGTCCATAGATACTGCTCCTATCGATGGACCGTTTTTCATTGTATTACTCATTTAGCTGTACATCTGTGTAAGAAGTGCTTGTTGTATATACTCAAGCAGGATTAGTTGACTATGTTTGGAAATTGGCTCTTGACTCGAAACCAGCTTATTTTTCTTGTGCGCCTGAATTCGGTGATGCTGTCCCTGGGGTGAATCCCCAACAGTTCCGGTGCTTTTAGGAAGGATCACTATTTCGTCTTTGCTTTCCTCATTTTGCTACAGATCTACTAGGACCTACTGATATCAACTGTTAGTTTTATTTTACAACGAGGATGGCGTTTTCGTATCCAAAGACACCCGTCAGTGCGGAATCTCCTTGAGGCCCTTGGCGTTGCGTTTCCTTAACTCCTCCAGCATTAGCCTTGCGGATTGCCCGCCACTTCCCCGCTCCCTTTACGAACACCTTCCGAGCCCGAGGCTGTGTGACGCCGCTCATGGCGCNTGGGCTGAGGCAGCGCCCCGAGCCCCGCGGGCCCGGCCTGACCGCGGCCCGGCCCGGCGGGAGGAGCCCCGCTGGGAAGGCGGTGTCCCCCCGGGAGCAGTCCGGCCTCGGCAGAAACGATCTTGATTTGCAGCCCCCGCAGGGCCGAGGCTGCGGGTCCCGCTGTCAGAGCCGGGGGTGTCGCTGCGCCTTCCCTGTGCGGGCCGAGGGCAGGGGCTGGGCAGCCCTGGCCGCGGTGTGGGCGGTGCGTAGGCACCGGGCTGAGGGTTCTGCTGAAAAACCTCCGTTTCCCTGCCTTTCGTTTGCTTTGCTTATAACAAGGGTTTTGAGAGGCTATTTTTGAGCACGTTCAGGCTGGAAATAAGGGTGTCTCTGTTTGTGTTGTTCACCTGACAAAAGACTCTTGTGTCTTGCATAGCGTGTTGCAGAGCGTTTCCCAAACTTTAAATTTCGGGGAACAGGAGAGGCCGCGTGGTGACTCAGTGAGGAGGAGTTTGGGGCACAGAAGGCAACCCGCAGGTGGTGGAATAGGCTGAGTGTGAACACAGAATCCTCTCTCAGCCTTGCCTTGGCCTGCTGACCCCGTGTGTGCACAGGTGTCCGCAAACAGTTGGTGTTTGTGTTTGTAAACACAGAGCACAGCCTTGCTGGGTTTGTGAATGGCTTGTGAAGGAAGGCCGTGGGCTGGCTGTGCTGTGTTCCCTAGTGTTAAGAAGATAACATAATTTGGAGGGGGGTGGACGTGCTAAGGAAGGTGTCAGTTAAGGGTTACAGGTGGGACATCCAGAGTTCAGAGCATGTCCTCTGGTCCTGTGCTCTGCAGATGAAAACCTAAGGCTTATTAGTTTGCTCAGATGGTCACAAAATAGTTTGTTATTTTCTAGCAAAGTAGCGTAGAAATCTTTCCAAGCTTCTGTTGTTAGGAGCATCGTGGTTTATTTTTTGATACAGAATTTAAAATAGGAGTCTAGTCATGCGGATGTTGAAGGTTGCATTGTCTGCAAACTGGGTGCACCTTTTCAGGTAGAAGGGCTGATTGGTGCACCTTGAAAGACAAGGGGAGAGAACGAAATGTTTCTGTTTTTCTGTTGGAAATACCATCTTGAAGAATTATAAAGTTGGTATTAGTGAGGACTAATTTGTAATTTGGGCCTTCATTGTGAAAATGGTGAATGGTAACTGTTGTGTTTGCTTGCCAAGGCCTCACAGGACAGAGCTGTACGAGGACCCCCCATCAGGATGCTGGCCCATCGTGTATTCCCCAGAATACAACATCACCTTCATGGGACTTGAGAAGCTGCACCCCTTTGATGCGGGAAAATGGGGGAAAGTCATCAATTTCTTGAAAGGTAAAATAACAGAAGGTGCCTCTTCAAACAACATTTGCACGAAACCTGACTTATGTTGGGCTTACCAGATGTGAATTGCAGTGCATGGCTTTCCATAGCCTTGTGCTTCCTGACTTTACACCTGGTGTAGCAGGAACTGGGGCATTCCTGTGGCTGGTGAAGCACCAGGTGTTGTTAATGGTGGTTAGCTGCAGGTGTAACTTTGTTCCTCAACCAGGACAGCACACAGGGCCTTGCAGGCTGGAGGAGAAGTGCAGCTGTAGTCTTTAGTCTATTCTTTAGCAGCCTCATCCTATTGCTCTGATGAACGAGCTTTGAGGCCCCTCTGCTACAGGCAGAGCTTTTTATGATGCTTCTAATCATTGCTGTTTAAACCATTTGCAGAACACAGGTAGAAATGCATTGAGGAGATGCAAATGTAAGAACCAGAGGCAGGATGGGGACCTGTGAAATCTTGGCATCTCTTCACTTAAAGCACAAACTTGCTCATCAAGGGGGAAAAAACAAAAACAAAACAGGCTTTTTCTCGTGGCCAGGACAAAGGCTGTTGGTTGTCCCAAAGCCAGGCCTCTTCTCTTTATGTGGTCCCAATGACTCCTTCAACTGATGCTCCTTTGCAGTTCAGGACTGACCTTCCCACTTCAGGCTGACTTGTATTCTTTTAACTGAGATCAAATAATTTTAAGACTAACAACTTAGTAGTTGAGTTTTGGCTCTTTCCTCTAACAACCTTAAATAATTCAGTATTATTCATTATTTGGGTTCCACGAAGTTTTCTTAATTAATCAGCATCTTTGCTGTTCTGTTTCTTCTGTGTAAAGTCTTTTCCTCCAGCTCTTTTCTGTGTGACATGTCTGTTCTGAAGTGTCTCGGGCTTTCACAGAAAATTAGTTTTCCCAGTTGTTTTACTGTCCTTGCTTTGAAAGGAGGAAGAAGCCCCAGGATACCCCAGAGCACTTGCTTTGCTCTGGCCCTGTAGCAATTCCTGGCAGCAGCTGACTTCCCTGTGGTTTATCACTGAGCAGACCAGCAGTGAACATCCTTCCAGAGCACCTTCCTCCTGGAGAAGGGAGCTGGCAGCAGTTTGGCTCTGTTGGACACCACTGCATGAATGAATTGTTCCTCAGGCCTCAGTCAGGAGAAACAGAAGCTTGCCAAAACAAATGTTGTTGCAGGTGCTGTTCTTGTATAACACTTCAGAGAAAGATCTCTCATATTTCTGAATTGTTTTCTTTGTCTTCCAAGTATAAAATTAAAGAAGAGATACAGATTTAGAAGGCTACAGCTGTGCAGCAATTAAATATCAAAACTTGCCTGGGAAGATCGGCGGAATTCCTTATAATTGTTGTTTGTAGTGATCATATGCACTCATTCTGAATTCCTGGAGTAACTTGCTCCTATAAAACTAAGTTTTAAAATAATATTTTTGTCTCTAAGGGAATTAATAGCTGCTCATTGTTTTTTCTTGAAATTAGGTTGAGGTAGGGGGTGATAAAAATATCCTAATTAAGCTTACTGCTTGCATGAACATCCAAGCCATTATGTGGTTTTAAATTTTGATTTATTACTTTATTCTTTTGTGATTTAGGGGAGTAAATCTTAGTATAAACTGTGGGATTTTTTAGAGCATGTTAAAATAATGGTATTTGATAGTACAAGCACCAAGGTTTCCCTAGTGCACCAAGCCCTAAACTGTGAGGAGTTCTGTGTTTCCAGTGCGTGTGCATCCTCTGTCGTCACCTCTCTGTCCTTACACTTCAGAGAAGAACTTCCCATGATCTTGGCATACTCTGAAAACTTTATATACACAATATTTCTCAAATACACACTACCTGAACCGGGGGGGGGGGGGGGGGGGGTGTATTTGGAAAATCTGCAGACTCTGAGTAACTTAAAGTCATTCCAGCGTTAAACACGACAGAGGATGTTAGCTCAGCGAGGTCAGAGCCGAGTGTGTGCAGGGGGCACGTGGGGAGCTGAGCAGTGCTGTACAATGCCAACTGTTATTTCTCTTCTGTTGCAGAAGAAAAACTAATTGCAGATGACTTGATTGTGCAGGCACGGGAGGCGACTGATGAAGATCTCTTGGTTGTTCACACCAGGCGCTACCTTAATAAATTAAAGGTGCTGTACCCGTTGGTGTGTTTTTCCAGTGAGCTCCCCAGAGCGAGTCTCAAAGGCAGTGGATGTTCTGTCCAGTTGTTTTAAATCAGCCTTACAAATATAGAATGGTATCTGTTGATCACACTGATGGCATTCTTACTGAGATTAGTGAAAGAAAAGCACAGAAATATTGGGCAGTTCACACTGCACAGGGGTGGAGGAGAAAGAGGGTCTACTGTATTAAATAGGTGACCTGTAAGGATATTTAGGGAAATTAAATTAGGGAAATCAGGGAAATTAATTAGGGAAAATTAGAATGTCTGTGATGTCAGTAATATTCCTGTTAGTGCCAGGGTTTTAGTGTTGAGCAGTGTAAGTTTTGGTGCACTTTGGTAAAATACAGTTCTGAAATTGAAAATACAATAGAAGCCACTAACATGGGGTACCTCATTGGATGATTTCTAATACAGGGATTGCTTTATGGGGTGTGTGGTTATGTAATCTTGACAGAGCATCTGTGTAGGAGTTCTGTGGTCAGTCTGTTGTGGAGGGAAGTACTGGCTTCATACTCAGACCCTGAGTGAAGTGGAACACGGCGAGAGTTGAAAGAGCAATGTAAGGGCATAACCCAGCAGGTTATCATAGCCTGGTGAAGGTTTCCAGAGCCAGCTCACACAGGACTGCAGGGGGGATGAAGAACATTCCTTGTGTATTTCTAAAGGAAACTTCACTGTTCAACGTAACTCTAAAACACAGACCTGTGAGATTTCTGGTTGTGAATCTATCCAGTCACATGTGGGTGGGATTGGGTAGTAGATGACTGCAGGTGACAATAGTTTTTCTTTGCAACTCTGCTTGGAGGGCAGAGAATAAATTTGTAAGAGAAATCTTCCATTTCATAATTCAAAGGAAGTTATTTTGAGTCACCCATGCCCTTCTACAGTGGAAGAGTCCTTGGATTGCTATTTCTGGAATGTTTTATTTTTCCATATAAGTGATCTGTTATTTGTGGGAACTTTTTCACTCTTAACTGCTTTTCTGAGTTCTCTTATGCTTCTTCATTCTGTGCCATGAAGTTACATGCAATTTCATGCATCATTAGATTCTATATTATTGCAGCTATTCTTGATATTGAACTTTTAATTCCATAGAACCACCCACCTCCTTTTACTGAATCACTTCTTTGAAGCAGGGTTTAATGTGCATAGCTCAGACTGGAATGCCATAATAATATTTTTAGTACCTGTAGGATGGCTTCACAGGGAATTGTCTGTAAAATTTGTGTCTTGTGGTCAAGACCAGCACTGTTGTGTGTATCTAGATAGGATTAGCTGGGGGAGCCTCCTCTCCCCCTTTTCTTGAGACAATATTTCCTGCAAGTGTAAGAACTGGAAGATGTTGTGTTGGTCATGCCAGCAGATTCCTGCCAAGCAGCAAAGATAAAAATGCTTAGTGCCAAAACCAAAATAACCTCCTAGACATTAAAAAGCCGTGTGAAAACTCTTTATTGCCTTATCTGAAGTCTGCTGTGCTATTTTTCTTTTAAATCTGGACAAATACATCTAAATGGTACAGTTTTTTATTATATCACCTGAAAGGACTACAGAGTTGCTTGCCTTTCTCAGAATGCCCAGCTCTCCTAAAATAATGGATCATGTGAGTGTTCATTTAAAATCTGAACATGAATTTGGTAGGAAATTGTCTACACTTCCAAGAGTAGGTGGTGATTGCTGTCTTAGCAGCAGCTGAAGAGGTTAGCTGAGTGTTGGGTGAAGGCAAACAAAAAGGTGTGCATAGGATGTTTCTGCTACTGGAAATGAGGTCTGTGTTGGTAGGAAGGGTCTCCCTTTTCCCTGCTCAGTCCTTAAAACAAAGTTTGGCTGTTTGAATTCAGGTGGTTTCCCCTCAGTTATTCCTGTGAAGAATTTAGCTCTGACTGGACTGTGGGTAGTTTGCTTGCAGTACTTTTCCACTCACTGTCTTTTTCTGGTGTTATGTAAAATAATGAATTTCTTGTGTGTCAGCATTGTGAACTTTGGGAAGGAGGTAGGCAATGAGGTTAGAGCCAGTTTCAGACTGTGCCTTTCCCTATTTATTTATGAGAAGTTCTGTGGTTAACATATGTGAGCAAACTAAACGCAAATGCTGGGGGTAAAGCTGGTCTGAGAATTTATTGTGGGAAATGCTGGAAAACAAAACCAACACACTAAAGAAAAACGTATAAAATAGTCCACACATTTTTCAGTTGCTAATGGAGAAGGATTTTCCTTCACCTGTACCTGCCTTCTTGAACCCCCAGACTTTGCTCCCAGTTGGGGACCTCCCCCATCTGCTGGGAGTTACTGATCCCAGTCCAGCCCAGGGTGTGGGCAGTGAGTGGCAGCAGGAATGACCCCAGCTGAGACCAGTGAGCCTCGGAGACAAAACTCCCACCACACCTGGACTCCTCACCTCCACTTAAAAACCTGCAGCTAATTGTTGGTTTGAGTCATGATTGCTCCCACTTCTCCCCGTTGACATTAATTTTCGCTTTAAACTTCAGTAAAACTTCCTGTGTGATTATCCAATTGTGACCTTTTCATTTCCATTTTAGAAAAACAGGATTGAATATAGTTTTTAATAATGTGCTTGTTCAAAAGCTAAAATATCTTGCAAAGGGGCTTTATCAAGATTGACTGTACTAAAAAAATAATTAAAGCGCCTTGTGATGGACAGCTGATAAGCAGGTAACAGAATTATGTCTTGCAAATATAAAAGTAGAGAGGTTTTGAAATTAACTGTTGGCAAAATACAGTTAGGACTTAGGCACTTCATGAACAATGCCATCCCTTCGCCCGCCCATCAGTACCTGGTAACTGAAATATTACTAACTGGGAAGTTATTTTGAGCGTCAGAGGACCCTGAGATGGGGGTTGCCTTTGGTTCAAATTGCCCAGCTGTACATCCAGCAGTGAATAGCTTGGGAATGGGGCAGTCAATGCTCTCAGTCTCCTTAACAATTCCTGATGTTGCAGAAAGTAGGATCTGTTCAGACTTGTTCTGCATGGTGGCAAGTTGTAATCCTCAGTCCCTCAGTGTTTCAGTACGGGTTGGACAGGTATAGTCTTGCTTGTGACTTGGGCTTTGAAATATATTTAGCAGTGTTATCACTGGTAGCAGTGTTAGTGGAAGTTCTTTGAAGTAATCAATGTGTTTGCAAAAAAAAAAGGCATTTGCATATTACAAATATTTTGTGTTCTAACCTTGAAGACTTTTGAACAAAATGTTTCCTTGAAACATTTTTCAGAAGTGTTTAATATGCAAAATAAATTTTAATCAGTTCTCTACGCTAAAGTTTGCACTGTGTGTTCACTTAAGTGTTTGAACTTCTTAGTTCAGTTGTCTGTTTGTTTGTGTTTGCTTTCTCCTTGGTATATCCTTTTGATTCCACACAGGAATAGATATTTTAGGTTTGAACAATATATCAAGTGTAGCTGAAGGACATTTTACAATTCTTCCTCCCAATCTGAGGGATATTACATTTTCTGAAATACTACCTTCCTGAAAAATTGCTGATTTAGTACAGTTGGATACTAAAATCTGGAAAGGATAATTCTCATAGTTGAAAACTTGAAGATTAACCTATTTAGGGGTCACTAATAAGAACCGGTGTGGTCACTTCCATCTGAAAATACTAAAAATCTTCCTAAGGTGCTTTCTGCGAGCACCTTTTCAGTAAATAACAACTACTGAAAGAGCTAAGTGGCATCATTAAACCAGACTACATTAATTGGAGCTCTATTTTTCCCCATTGCAGTGGTCGTTTGTTGTGGCTACAATCACAGAAATTCCACCAGTTGCCTTTCTTCCCAATTTTGTTGTTCAGAGAAAAGTTCTGAAACCTCTACGAACCCAGACAGGAGGAACGATAATGGTAAGGTGCTCTTGATCCCCTTTTATCATATTTAAATGTGTTCATCAAACACTGCAAACCTGGGACTTGTGGGGTTTCTGTAACTCAGATTGTCAGCCTTGGACAGTGCTGCCATGCTAGATATGGGAGCAGGGTTTATTGCAGCTCCTAGATATCATACGAAGGGGAGTTAGGCTGGGAAATAAAACAGCTAAACCAACTTTGTTAAGGACTATTTAAGGATTTGAATTCTGAAAGAACCTGCTGGCTTCTGGCTAAGTCTTTACATGTATAGGGTTCTGGTGATAGGCCAGGTAACAAAAGTGCTGCCTCCTTTTGTAGGCATGAGCTGGCAAAAGCAGAGATGGGGAGGAGGGGAGAGAAAGAATTTCAAATAGTTCAAGGTGCTTAAAAATATTTGGTTGTCACTCAAAGCAAGTCCTGCTGAGCAGGGGGGGCCTGTAGAGTTTCCTCTCATTACAGCCATGCTGTCACTGCAAGATTGTCACAGGAATGAAGAGAATGATGAGAGAGAGGAACTTAGGAAGAATTTAGAGCTTCCCCATCCTCTGCCTTGAATATTTCTTGACAGGAGCTCAGTGTGTGTGAAGCCTCTTTCAGCTTGGCTCCAACTAGGCTATACTTTTCTCTAGTTTGGTGATGTTTTTCACTGTGCTTGTGTTACCCTTAACTCCCAGGTGTGGGTTCACCAGTTAGAAATGTGCACAGGTAGAGAAGGCATCCACCAATAGCCAGATTTTTCTCATGGCTCCTGAAACACAGATGCCACTCCTGGTCACTTTGGGATTCATCTTAAGGCCATGTGCTGTTATTTTTACCTTTTTTTTCATTTTGGGGAAATAAGTATGTACTTTAAAAGCAATTTTGATTCATCAGACAATAAAATTTGTACTGTACAAGTCAGAAGTGCAATTTTCTGCTATTCCTGATGGGCCTGTTTATTACAAAAATTCCTGTTGAGTTTCTCTACTTTTTAATGATATTTTAGCAGTATGGGAAGATTGGGTTTTGGTGAGGGATCCCTAGGAAGTGTGATAAATCACAGATAATGTGTTCTCCCTGGGACTTAATGGGTTTTATAGTTCAGAAACTGCAATCTTTCCCCGAGATCTAATTTGTGTAAGTTGGCATGATCATAGCAGGATCATGTTTACCATCCCAGTAGTTGTCCTAGTACTGAATTAAAACTGTTCAAATGTAAATATTGCTTATAAAGTCTTCATAACTCTCTCCAAACTTCATTTTGGATATTATGTGTAATATTTTCTTTCCATGAGTATTGACAAAAAATATTTACATGTTTTCTCTCCCCACTTTTTTTTTCCACTTAGAGCTAGTGATATCTTAATATTACTTTTAACAGACCAGTTAAGGAATGCTGCACTTAAACACTTGTTTGCCTCTTCCTGACCCAAATAATCAGGATTTTCAGTTAAAATTCCATAATTTAAGCCTTGTGTATCTCTTCTCTGTCAATACTTTACCTTCTCTGCATGTCGTTTGAGTTTGTCAAAGGAGACATACAGGCACAGTTTTCCTGTACTGGAGGGGTAAAGGTCAATAATATTCTATACCCTGCATGTTCTCTCATGGAAAAATAAAAGAAGTCCCAGGACACTTCACACTGGAGCACTTGTCTGGTCCCATCCCTAGCTGAAACGATGGGTTTTTATGTCTGTGTTTTGGGATTTTGAGTTTACATTCCTCTACTTGGCATGAACAGGAAGGACATCGGGGGCTTCATTATTTTTTACTCTTCCCAGCACTGCACTTTGCCTTTACCAACTGCCAGAGAAGGAAATACAGATAACATAGCAAATACTCTTGGAGCTCTTTATGCTGAGGGTAGTTTTGTAAAGGGTTGTACTCAGGGATCTGGTTCAATGGCAAAAGATCTGAAAATTCCACTGGCATGTTGGAATGCCAGGAGTGATTTGGGGTGGAAGCAGATGTGTTAAATGTTGCCTCATTCATTTATGGAATTCCAACTGTATTTTTTTTAAGGCAGGAAAGCTTGCTGTGGATAGAGGCTGGGCCATCAATGTGGGTGAGTACAAATTCAGTGATACCCTAAATAGTGTGTTAAAAGCATCTGATTTTCATTTACATCTCTTTGCAAAGCCCGTCAATGTTTTTAGTATCTGGCTTTTGTTTAGTATGTAGCTTTTCACCCCTTCACCTTTTTCCTGTTCAGGGGGTGGTTTCCATCACTGCTCCAGTGACAAAGGGGGAGGATTTTGTGCATATGCTGACATCACACTGGCCATCAAGGTAAGAGCTGCTCCTAAACCACTGTTTTCTGTTTTTACCGCAAAGGGAAGAGAAATCCAGTGAATTCCCTAAGAACTAATTTACATCCTAATAGGAGCAAAATGAAGCCATTTCCAGATGGGAAGGATATGGAAAGTTGTAAAGTGGAAGGGAAGAGTTGCAGGGGCCAGAGTTATCAATGTAAATAGGCAGCACTGTAATTGCAGTGATAATGTTGTCTTGCAAAAACCATTCCTAATCAAACCACTTGGTTTTCCAATATCCTCAGTGATAATTCTGGTGTTGCAGGTGAACCTGGACATTAATTTCAGTGGTTACAGTCAAGACAAATGCAGAGACAAAAATCCCCTCTGTGAATCAAGCTGCACCATACAGGGCTCTGACTGGTTCAGATTCCTGAATAAAAATGTGAGTGACTCCAAAACAGTCACCAAATGGGGATGAAAACATTTGATATTTAGCTGTTGAATGGCTGAAGGAAGAGCCTTCTGCAATTAGGGCTTATTTTTATCAAATGAGCTGTGGTATATTTGTGTACTAGAATATTTATAAAGTATCAGTCATAACCAAACATTAAAGAACTCTAATGATTGCAGTACACCATGTGCCATAACATCCTAATTTCTGTTCATGGTAATTTGCAGAAAAGAAAATCCACAGTGGTTTTGTTCACCATTTTTTCACCATTAAAATACAGATTGAGAAATTATAGTGGCAGTTTGTACCAAATCTTTGGGTTTTACCATGTCTGCATTGAAGATGTTAACTTAGCAAAGTTAAGTCGCAAAGTAAAAATCTTTTTTTTGTTTCCAGGCAGAATAAGAAATGAGTTTTGTCACTAAAAGTGGCTCCAAGGCATACAGTCTCTACAGCAGCTTTTCCTAAACACTGAATTTTAGACTGTTGCAGTTGGATGTTGTCACCATCAGCTCTGTGATCCTTGGGTGGGCTAGACCTCTCTCTTTCATCTTTTATCTGGTGGGAATATATAGGGTTTTTATTTTAACAAAAAACATCTTTTTACATCAAATAATGGGAATTTGTTATTAAAGATATGAGAACGATGTTTCAGTTTATTTGGTGACTGAAACAAATAGGTGTGTGCACTGCGTTCAAATTCCAGCAGGCCGGTACTGTGCAGTCTTTGAGCCTCCAGTTCAATCTGTCACCTAACTTCATTAATTTCTCCATGTTTTTCCTTGCTTATATATCCAGTTCTTATTTGAGAGAGTACAAGGAGTGTCTAGAGCCACAATTATTGATCTGGATGCCCATCAGGTGAGTAATTTACCTGTATTCAATGCTGCAGATGTTTTGTTTGAATTACAAGTGTGTGATAAATACTTTTTTAAAATACAAACATAAAATCACAGAATACAGAGTCAATCAGAGATGATGAAAGCTGTGAAGAGTTGATTCTTCAATTTTTATGGTCCAAAAGGCTCTTAAGCCAGTTTAATAAAATTAACCTGAGTTGCAGCTCCATCGTGTGGCTGCATGTAAAACTCTTCCCGGTCTCCAGGGATGAGAAACGCGGATCTCTCCAGACACAATCCCAGCTAATTCCAAACTCCTGGTCACTGCAGCAGGCTCTGCAGGGAAGGATTTGACCTTCAGTGGTTTCATTCTAAGCCTGGCTTCAGGCTAATAAAGTAAAGAATCCATCCCTCTTCACCTGGTGAAGTGATTTACTGTGGTACTGAGATCAAATCTCAGCTTTGGTGGGATTTGCAAAATAAATCCTGAAAGGACAAAAAAAGTATTTTTAGAAAGGCAGTTATTGCACCAAAATGATGTCCAACCTGAGGCATTTCAGGTAATTTATTATGTGTAAAGAAACCATTTTTTACACAGTTCCACGGCACTGAGGAAGCCTAATGGCTGCAAGTTTTTAATCTCTCATTTCTCTTGTGTTCTAAAATCACCGTGATAGCAGGACACAGATTATGCAGTAGAAAGATGTTTTGTGTTCATGGTTCTCTCCAGCCTCTGTCAGGCCACAGCTTTGTTTTGTGATATATAAGGGGTGATTTTGTTTGGTTGTGAAACATTCTTGGAATGTAATTTGGTTTTCAGATGTGTTGGTAGTCTCAGTGTGCACATTGAAACACCTGTTGTTCCCTTTCTTTGGGGGATGAGAGATATCTGAAGTAGCTCAGCAGATCCTGTTTAAGGATGCAGATACTCTCATCTTGTGACTGTTCCAATTCTTAATGCAGTGGCGAGTTTCACCTCTCATAAGGAAATGGTTCCCCCAGAGGCTATCATATTCCTAGGCTTGCATGCATGAACTGTTTTTTTGGGGACCAAATATGCTGGAGAAATAAATAGAATTGCCATTTGTCAGCATAAACACTAAATTACAGCAGATATATCTATGGAAATGTCTGTTTCTGTAGTTTAAGTGAAATTCTGGGGAGAGGGGCTGTGGTCCTGTATGATACACTGATTTAAACAAAATTATCGGAGTGATTGCTGTGGTAAAATGATTTTTATGTTAGTGAAAATCAGTGAGAGCCAAAAGAATAGTATTTAAATTCAAAAATGGGGAGGGGGAACTATTCCCAATCAGAGTTTTCTCTCGACCATCCTTTTTTACACCCAGTACAATTTTTTGTAGGGAATTTCTGGTGTTAACACTGGTGGATTGTTAGTGTTTGTAATTTTTCCAGGGAGTGCTTACCTCACCAAGGCTTGAGTTGACAGGAGAGCTGTAGTCTGCTTTATTTATTCATTAATTCTTACATAAGAATACTCAGTGTTCCTGCAGCAGTTGAAAGTGACTTTTTCTTGCACAGTTGGAAGATGATAGATCTGTTTGGTGGTCACAGTTGCTTTTGTGATGCTCTTGAGGACAATTAGCTTCTAATTTTTGCTTGTTTTTCTTACATGTGTAATGAGATCCATGCAAATTACCTTCAGAGGGACAAGGATTTTATTTGTGGTAATACCTGCAGTCTTCAGACTGACACTGTCAAGCCCCTCAAAACTCCACACCTATAAATAACCTCCAGGACTATAAATAACAGAATGAACTGTTATTTATAGGAGCTCTGAATATTAGGACTTCTGTAGTGTTAATTACTCTAGAATTTGCAGTGTATTTGATTCTGTGTTGGCATGCTAGGAATAGCTAACTGTAAATTTCCTTCAGGGAAATGGCCATGAGAGGGACTTTATGGATGATCCTCGGGTTTATATTATGGATGCATACAATAGATATATTTACCCAGGGGATGGTTTTGCTAAACGTGAGTATAATTGAAATTCATCTTCCCAAATGTATCAGACCTACTGTGTTGTTACATAACTTCTTTATTTACTGCTAAGCTTCTTTGTAACACTGTTACCTAGATTTATTTTTTTAAAAAAATTTTATTTCACATCATTTTTACTGCTCTTTGTGATATATCGCAGTAGTGTTCATGCTGTAGTGTTTTCCCTCACTTCAGGAATGACTTTCTGGAGTGCAGGGTGTGGGGAGGTGTCAGTGGATGTTAGCAGTCCATTCCAAGGCTTGGAGCAACGAGCTGAATAATCCTTTGATTTGAAGGCAGTTGTTAGAATTTCCTATTTCTCTTACATGACATTTATGAGAGAACTCACTGAGGATTAGCTGGTGCTGACTAAAAAGGTTTCATGTTCTTTTGAGAGTGAAGTTGTAACATATTCAGGTGTTGCCTTGCCAGTGGAACTTGTTTGATAAGCATGAAGGAAACAATCTGCATCTGAATGTGGCACGAGGTGGGGAACAAAGCAAGTCCTGGAACAGAACCATAGAGTTTAAAGTTGGAAAGTCCTTCTGAGGTTGAATCCAACCATTCCTCCAGCACTGCCACCACTGACTAGTGTCCCCAAATGCCACGTGCACACTGTTAAATCCCCGCAGGGATGGGGAGTTGCCCCTTCCCTGTCATCCCCACATTAAGAGCTGGTGCTTGATTTGGTTTGATTGTGGTTTGTTGCTGTGTGTTGCTGCTGTGTTGTGTCTATTGTCTTCTCACCTGCCACAATTAATTAGGGGTTTTGGTTATGGTTAAATTGGAATGGAAGAGCCACAAGTTTATTTGGTCTTTGATTCTGTTAGGCTGTCATTTCTTAAAGGCTTAATTTGTTCACTGAGTCAGGGGTTGCTGGGAGGAGTTTTTCTGCTGTTGGATTCCTTCAGTGATTGTGTCGTTCTGAAAAACCTACTTCATTTGGATTCTTGACAAGAGTTAGGTGCAGTGCATTGCACTGCTGTCTTTTGACTAGGAAAGATAAAAAGAATTGTAGTATTTCAAGATTTTAAGCTAAAAAATGACCATTTAAAGCACACCGTGTCTGGACGCAGACAAATTGCAAGCAAATGTGTGGGGGTTTTTCCTCCAGGAAAAGCATCCTTTGTAAATCTATCATATGGCAGCATTTGAACAGATGGATTAAGACCAAAACAGAGTTTGGTTAGCAAATGTGAACCACTGAGCTGCAGTAGCACACTGAATACCAGCACTCCCTTTCTGCCAGTGAAAGATGAGGTGCACAGGGCTGGGCCAGAGCCATGTGAACCTGGAGTTTCTTGCAGTTTGCACAGGAATGTCTGAATAGGATTTTTGTGACTAAGTCCCTTAAACGCTTTCCACCAAGTGACCAGGCAGAGATGGGATCACAGGGGAATCTCTTTGAAGAGAGGCAGGAGCTTAAATGTGAGATTTTGAATCCTTATGGTAAACTCCAACTGATCACTGTCTCCTTGGACTTCCTGCCCATTTTTTCACCGTTTTATTGCAGGAACATCTTCTACACATTTTTTGCCCCATGCACTTCATTAGAGAAGGGGAAAAAAAGGAGCAGCTCACCTTGCCAATGCTAAGCCATAAGCATACTGAGTCCCTGGGGGGAAGAATGTGGAATTACACAGGCTTAGGAGGAGAAAGAAGGGATGAGGAATAAGACTGGTTCACTGAAGGGTAAGCAGGAAAGGCTGGAACTCTGAGAAGCCGTAAAGAAACAAAAGTCTTTCAAGCTAATGTTGATGCAATATAAAATAATAGGATGAGAAAGAAAAGCTTCACTGATGCTGAACAAGGATGGAAAGCAGAACAAAAGGCAACAATCACAAGAGTAATTAAGTATCATTCCGTGTTGAGTCTTGCACACTTGGTGGGGGTTGAATCCATATTTAAGATGTGAGACTCCACATCATTTAGTGTGAGGCAGAAGGTCATGCCTTGGAACAGCTCTGGCATGGCTTTGATTAATTCAGAGGTAGAGTCATACATGCCTCCATAAAAGCACCTAAAACTCGGCTGCATGACCTTGGGTTTCTTTCCTTTACCTTCTTAGCCTTCGTTTTCTACTTCTATTGCTTTATTAGAAGCATTAGAAATAATTTGATTTAAATTAAGAATTGATATTTGCTCTTCTGGTAGGATTATGGGGTAAGAACATTAAATTGAAAATGCTTGGGGCAAAGCTGAATCTTGTTATGCATTCATAAAGCAGTTCACATAAATTCATGATCCCTTGCTGTGAAGTTTTGAGTGTTGTGATAAAAATAAAACATCTTCATAATTTCTCAGTGATATTTATCTTGTTTTTCCCCCAGCTGTTTCCTCTGCAATAGCAGTTCAGTGTTTTCTTTGCCTTACACTTTATTTAGGTTACTTTTAAGTTAAAAAGTTTTCTTTATGATTCCTCTGCTGATTGATAACTGGACTTGCAGATCAGCTGTTTTTCAATAACATTTTTCCATTTGCATCTCAGATTATTTTTTTTGCCCTGCATCTAATTTTCTGTCTTCAATGGAATTTTTTTCAAGGTCATTGTGCTTTTCATTCTCTGAGAAAACAAGCAGTTGAATAATTTTCTTTAATTCACGTTTCTGTGGAAATACAATGCATTGAGAGTACTTTTTTTCTTCGCTTGCTTACCCAAATTGTGCCTTTCCTTTCAAAGCCATGCTTTGTTTATTGAGCAGCGCTTGCTTTGTCGTCCCTCAGGTGCCATAAAACGCAAAGTGGAGCTGGAGTGGGGCACAGAGGACACCGAGTACCTGCAGAAGGTGCACACCCACGTGGAAGGAGCCCTGAATGAGTTCCAGCCTGACATCGTGGTTTACAATGCTGGCACTGACATTCTGGATGGGGATCCCCTGGGAGGCCTGGCCATCTCCCCCCAGGTGTGTGCCCCTGGAGCAGCACAGCACTGTCCTGTCCAACACACACACACACACACACACGCACACCCATCTCCCTTGCCTTTTCACCCTTCTCTTCCTTCTTGTCTCTCCCTGAGCTGAATATTTTTGTTTTTTCTGGTGCCTGTTCCGGTATCATTCACCTTGTCTCTAAAATACACTGATTGCCAACACCCAAATGGTCACCAGAAAGATACGTATATTTTCACATTTCACCCGACTTCTCTTTTCCCTGCTTGGCTTGTTCTTCCTTTGTTTCTTTTTTTTCCTGTCACATGACCCATTTTGCAATGTATTTCTTTTGTCACCTACCCTCAGTGTGTATATTACACTTAATTTCCTCCGTAGCACTCCCAGCTGTTTTAAACTACCCTCATGGTTATAACAATTTTCTGCAGCCTGGCTGTGTATTTTTAGCAGATGAACAGTTAATTTCCTTTTCTTGATCCTTTTCTTTAGATACCATTTACTTTCCCCAGTCTGGTATCAGACTCAAATTTTTGTTTATTTTGTAAAGCTTCATAAAAGTCTTCACCTTTCTGCTTTTCTTAAAATAAAAATTTACAGTCCTCTTATGTCCTTCATGGGTTTTAGTGATTCCTTCTCTGACAGTTCCTCTGTGCTATCTCTCTCCCGTTTCACATTAAGGTCTCTTTAATGGCCACCAGATCAATACAGAAAAGTGCTTCTTTGTTCTGTGAGCTCTCAGATTCCCCTCTTTGAGCCACCACTCGATCTGTTCAGTTTTAATTCTGTTCATTTCTCTTGCATGAAGCAAGTGCTGAGGGGCTTGGACTTGGTTGGGACCTGGGGTGTGAGGTGGGGTTTGGTGAAGCAGAGGCCTCTGGAGAGCAGTGGCCACCAAGGGAATTGGCAGTTTGGTCATAGGGAGATATTTTGGGATTTGCCTTTAAAAAAAATCCAAATTTTTGCACTTTGATAAGAAGCAGTGTTAACTGCCAAGAAAAATGAGTTGTTGTAGCTTGCTGGGTTCTGTGTTCTGTGAAGAGAGAGAATATAAGAATAGGAGAAGAAAGGTGAAGCAGCTTCCCTGGCCACAAGGAGAGGTGAAAGGCATTCTCTGCCGAGCTGGAGGGAGCTCAGGCCTTCAGTGTCTGCTCTTAGAGCAGAGTTCTTGTCCCAGGTGTGCAGACGTGCAGGAAATCCCAGTGCTGGAAAGGCACCGTTCCTGCACAGTCCCTCTCTTCAAAGGTCCTTTGTCCAGGCTTCAGTCCTGCTCCTGACGTTGTCATTTGTATTTTAAGCTCCCGCTGCAGTGTTAGTTGTGCTGAGAATGAGGCTCCTCAGAGTGCTCTGAGTGATGGTTTCCAGGTTCTTGAGGCTGTAGAAAAGCCTGTGGCATGAGCTTGAGTCCCTCTTCCCTTTGTTTGGAAGTGGGAGCTGTGCCAGGCTGTTTCCACAGAAATGTGGGAATAAGCCCATGTTTTCCCCTCAGCTCCTCCAGGCTCCCCCTGGAGCTGCTGGAGCAGTGAGGTTCCTGTGAGCAGGGCTTGCTTCCAGTTCTGGTGTGGGATAATAATGAAGCATCCACTGCTGCATCCCCAGCGCCCTACAACTCCTCCTGTAATTCTGTTGCTTCCTTTAAGGATCTGTTTCTAATAGATTTCTTCAGTTTCCTTTGTCTTACTGTTCATCTGTTATCCCTGGTTCTTTCACAGGACTGTGTCAGAATGTGCAGTGAACAATACTCTTGGATTGTTTTACAAGATACTTTTTTCCTGCTACATCTATGTTTTATTCTTTCCCTTTACCATCTGTTTGTGGTCTAATTAATGGCAGGGTGTTATTTCTTGATGTACTTCCACTCTTCCTGTAACCAGCCTGAGCAGTGCATGTTCATTTTGAAACACTTCTACTGCTGCTGCTTCCTGAATTTTTTTGTATTTGTATTGGTCTTTGATTGCATTGTGATGCCTTTTTCCTTCTCCAGCTTTGCAGTTATTTAAGTTTTGAGCTGTCCATTGTAAGCTGTTGTCAGTTGTGTTGCAAGTTTTTTGGGTTTTGGGGTTGTTTTTTTCTTTTTGAGGAGTTGTAATGAGTTGTGTGTATCTGGAGCTATGCTTTTACAAAAGTAGATTTTAATTCAGTTCTCGCTCATTCCTGAAGTATTTTTCCCCCTCATGTGCTATATTTGAAACCCAGAAGACTCACACTCTGCTTGGGTTCAGTGACAGCACAGCACCTCTTGGTCAGCAGTCCTCGTTATTTTTCAGTTCCATACCCTTCTCTTAGTAAGAAATTACTTAAAATTTATTTTCTTTTTATGGATTTACCATTGCTTACATTTTGCAACTTCCCCTTCAGCCATAGATTCTTCTAGCATTAACCACAGGCTCTTATTGCATAACTCGAACTTAAGATTCAGCTAGTGATTGTGAATGTGTAAAATTTGATTTTAATTTTGGGTTCTTCTGTAGGATTGTGAAATTTTGATCAAGTTACTAAACTTTTGACAGAGGGTGCTGTGCGAGTTGAGCACAAACTGAAGCACTGTGAATTCAGAGAGTCTTTTACCTAGTCTCAATTCCTCACCTGGGAGATAGGGTGAACAGTTGTAAAATTTAGAGTCAAAGTTTAGACTTGATGGCCTTTCAGCTGGAATTCTTGTAGGAATTTGTACTAAGGACTTCTATCGCTGTGTCCTCTAAAACCAGCCAAGGATATTTGATTTGCTGGGGGTTTTTGGGGGTGATGTGCTTGGTTTTTTTGGGGTTTTTTTTAAATGATTATACATGCAAACCAGCTAACAGACCTTCTAAATGAATTTCTAATTGCTACTGTGAACTGTAAAGCTTAAACACTTAGCAAAGCATCCAGTAGTGTAAATCCACAAACGGCGGGTGGGAATGGAAGCATTGTGTTGCTGTCTGTGGGTGATTTTTCAGGGCATTGTGAAGAGGGACGAGGTGGTGTTCAGGGCTGCCAGGAGCCGCGGCGTCCCCGTGCTGATGGTCACCTCCGGGGGGTACCAGAAGAGGACGGCGCGGATCATCGCCGACTCCATCCTCAACCTGCACAGCCTGGGGCTGCTGGGCAGGGAGCGGGCAGCCTGCGCGCTCGGCAGTGCCAGCCTGGATCAGACGGTCAGAGACTCTGCTAAGGACTTCAGCAACTTGTCACTGCAGTGACAGCTCACTGGATGTTAGTCACAGAACCCGGAGGCAATACAGAGTAACTGTCTAACTCCTGAATTTATCTTGAGCTAAGGCAACACATCCTTTTAAGCTAATCTCAAGGGTACTGTCTTTGTGTCTAATATTGCTGTAGAAAGCTTAATTTGCTTCTCTGATTGGTATGGGGGGGAATTTGTTACGTTGGAAGAACTATGCAGTTGGTATGCAAAGACTGTCCCAGACCTGTTTCAGATGGTGCAGTGTGGTCTGAGGGGAGAAGAATATGGACTAAAGCTACTGTTTCGTGGGGTTTTTTAAATACTGCATTTTATTTATTGCTTTTTAAATTGAAATATTGTTACGAGTTCTGTGCAGACTTGAACTGTCAGTTTAACACTAAAGGGAAGTGCAATACTGTAAAAGCCAGGGAAGTTTGTTTATGGCTTTGAAGCCATCGGCAGTTAGAAGGAATGTTTGTAAATTCATAGTTTATTCCTGTTGTTGATAGTGACTTAAATCTTGCTCATAAACACCTTGTGAAGTAGAATATGAAACAGCTTTGGCTCCATGTGCAAATAAGCCATAACGGCTCACCATTACCAGTCTGGTGTTCCAAATGAGCTCTGCATGTGACAGGCAATAGTTCCTATGCACTGTAACTCACAGACAGAGGAACCACAGTCCAATGAAAGCTGATCTTACAGTTCTCTGCAACCCTACAGAAAAAACTATGTAGAAATATAGGCTGTGATATTATTGCCAGCTTGCCATGTATAAAACAGTGAGGAGTACATTTAAATTATTTTCCCCAACTAGTGCTGTTTTTCACTTGCTCAGAGATCAATGGTACTTCTAGTTGCAATCATAGTTGGTTAGCAACTGCTTCATTATTATTGTTCATCGAGGAATGCAGTAACATTTCTACATTAAAATAATGTGCTAACTTTATATGGAGCTTTTAGGAGGATTTGGGAACAAAATCATGTATTCAAAGCAAATTCAGTTGCACTACCTGGGAAGTCTAGCTTTGTTCAGGTTGGCGTATTTTGCATTAGGTACTGTTTGTAGCAGTGGGTTGTAAATGTACTAAACTGTATATTTTGCAAGACCTTTTATAACTTTCACTGATTTGTACAAGTTTTACGTCATGTTTAGGTTGGAGCCGTCCTGTGAGGGAGCACCAGGATCTTCCTTGTTAGTAGAGTTGTCGTGTAAGCTATTTAAGGAATGTTTAATTCTAATACTTACCTCATTTAGTGTTCGTGTTTAGATCATATGGTTTGTCCATTGTAGGAGTTGCACAACTGCTATAAATACCTGCTTTAGACCAGATCTGACCTATTGCACTAAGCTTGAGTTGCTACACTGGAATTAAAGAGCACTTTTAAATTTCTTACTAGAAGGACCATCAGAGTATGACTAATGTTGAGATTTATTTTTTCTATACTGTCTAACATTACTGAAAGATGTTATTCTTTCATATAATTTTTATAAAATTCTAGATTACATTTTTATGAACTAAACCCCCAACATAGCACCATATGGTCTTTCCCCAGACATTTGCTGTTTGTGTTAACATGTTTCTATAATTTTCCCTCAGTGGAGATTAAAATCATGTTGAACAATGCTGACTGACTTCTTGTCATTTCACATGTATCTTGGCTGTCAGAAAGTTTGACTGGAACAGTTTCTTGAGAAGACAAGAAGATGTATTTTTTTATACTTAAAATGTGGCTGAAACGACAGTGTGTCTCAAGGGTGAGTAGTATAAGGTTTGTCAACAGTTTACCTGAGAGTTCAGTGGTGACTCCTTGAAGAGAGCTTGCAAGTTTTGTGTCCAAACACTTTTTAAGGTGTTGTTATAAGGTGTTTGAGTCACTCTCTAGCTTCCAAGTTCTGTTTCATTACCTACCTTGTAAGTCCTAATCTTAAGTATTTTAATGTTAGAGGTGTTAAACTGGTAACTGAGCTTCTGATAAGGCTGCAGTAGCTCTTGAGGCTTTTTATAAATCAGTGTTTTTTCAGAGAGCTGAATGTTTGCAGCAGAGCCTGTGGCTGTCAGAATTACCTGTGAAATTTCTGCTAAGCAGCAGACACACTGACTGCATTTTAGTGTTTATTGTAAAGTTACAATTGGAAAAGGCACCACTCCGTATTTAAAAAAAAAAAAAAATTGGTGCCTTAATACAGAAAAGGAAGAACACTTTGTGGAGTTTTATTTTTAAAAGTTCCTGTATCTTACCAGATTATATATATGATATTCTGTGCTTTAATTGGGTTCCTCTGCTGCAGTAATCTCTGTTAGATGAATAAATCAGTGCACAGAGCTTTCAAAAGATGCAATTATTAATCATGAGCTGTTTATAAATGGACTGTAAATACAGTCATGGTCATGTAGACATATCATAAAGATTATACAGGAGAGAGAGCCGTGGCAGGGACTGTAGAGTTGGAGTCTGACAGCTGGAGAGGGTTTGAACTACCCATAAACAACTCGTGGAGGGAGAGGGAGGCTGCAAATCCTAGAAGATAATAAATCTTTTTTTTTGCCAGAGGTTTCCAGAGGAAAACTGGATTTGACCTATATAAAAAAGATACACATTTCACCAGACCATTTTAGTGTTATAAGCCATTTCATCTGTTCAGATTTGCTTTGAGCATTTTCTCATGAAGTGCAGAGCTGTGCTGCAGATGACCAAGATTCCCAGTCTCTCAGTGTTTCTTTACAAAGACAGAGGCAGTGAAACTCGGGGTTTGACTGTGTGGGAGTTAAAGAGGAAGCTAACATTGCTGCTAGTATCTGTGTGTGTACATCTCTTTATTCTGCACTGCATGGTGATGGTTGAACGGGTTTCTTCTGCCACCAAGGACTGGATTAACTCCTCCTTGCAGAGAGAGGCTGGTGAGGAAACTTCTTGTGCTTTTTGCCACCAAATAACCTGGACCCAGCATTCCCAGGCCAGTTTACAGCTGGTAGTCCCTAATGTGTAAACACAGCACTGAATTTAGAGAAGAATACAAGCTTGTTCCTTCTTCAGGTTTCATGTGCTTGCCTTTCCTGTTTGCCAGTTCAAGACCAACTATAGCCTTCATTGTTCTGGAGGTAAAATCTGGGAGAAGATGTGTCTGATAGGAATAAGGCTCCTAATGAAGCATGTGATGGTTGTCAGCTAATTATTTTTTCCATATGTTACCTAATAGAATTCTGCTACACTGGGATTTAAGGTTTGTCAAGTTTTGCTATCTTTCACTCTAAACCTGGACATGTCTGCCAAGGCCAACAATGAAATGAGCACATTAAGATAATAAATCTCCAGTGAGCAGCTCGAGTTATTTATATTGGATGAGCAAGGCTGCAAGTAGAACTGGGGTGTCTTTTGGGTTGCTGGAGGTGGGAGTGCTTTAAGAGCTGAATACTTGCGTATTCAGCTTTAGCTGTGGGAACATTTGAGCCTGAGACATGAAGGAATGCAGACCTTTCAAAATCTGATAAAAATGTATGATTTAGTGTTTCCATTTCCATAGAGAAAATAGTAATGCTCTGTTTGAACCAAATTATAAATTTCCTTTAAACTTAGTCATATGATGATCAGGAAAACAAATTCCCTCTCAAATTCCCTGTCAAAGCAGCTGAGAACAAAGTTGGGTGTCTTAAAGCCACCTGCTACCTACATGGTTCCATTAGTCACTGAGAGGAGAACTGCACTGGTCTTCCCTTTAAAGGCTTTTCCAATAGGCTTTGAATAAGAGAAATGTTTGTCAAATTCTTCAAAAAAGTATCAGAATCTGAACTGGGTTTGTGGTCACTGCACTGTCAGACCAATTGTAAGCATGACTCAGTTTTGGGACAAATTCACACCTTTTTCTTCAATAGAGAATTGAGGGGCAATATCATCAGTGTTTCTAGTTTTGAGCTGCTTCACACTGTTTGTTGCAGAATCCCAGAATGGGTTGGGTTGGAAGGACTTCAAAGCCCATCCAATGCCACCTGCTGCTATGGACAGGGATGTCTTCCACCGTCCCAGGGTGCTGCAAGCCCCATCCAGCCTGGTCTTGAGGTTCAGCAGGTCGTGCACCTTTCCAACTTCACCTTGTACAGAATGTGGCAGGAAAAGGCCATTTTGGTTCTTCTGTTACTCTGAAATGCATCTTGAGCTCTCTGTGCAGCACTAAACGTGGAAATAACTGGGAAGAGCCTTTGACAAGAGGAATAGTGCAGAATCACCCTTGGAATAAATACAGAGAGAGCAGTAATTATTACTGCTGCCTTTACATTTCTTAAGCTTGAGGCAAAAAAAGGTCTTTGAGTTCTGCTTGGGGTATTGAAAGTGAGGGGGATATAAAGGGAACTTGAGTGAGCTGCTCAGTGTTGGAGTTTGTGGAGCAGTCCTTGGGCTCTGCTTGGGATCACCATCTGCAGCACTGCAAGCATCTGGAGCCCACAGGGAAGACTCCTGCTGATTGTGACTGCCAGGAGTCAGCAGGACTTGTTTCAGACAGGCTTCCTCCTGGTTTGTACAAGGGATGGTTCAGTCCAGTTTGATTTTGAATTAAGGACGCTCAGTTACATCATGTTGAAGCAGATGCTCAATTTCCAGTGATCCCCTTAAAACCTACTCCCACCAAAGTGTTCCTTGTTCCTCACCTCCGTGGGGTGATCTGCGTGCTGAGAGTCAGAAATGTCTTCCTGTGGGCTATGGCAGGAGCAGGCAGAAGTTTCTAAGGAGGATCCTGCAGGAAGGTGCAGTCCTGGATTAGCAGCACCTCATAAACACAGTGCAGGTTTATTGAACAGGTTCAGTAATGTTGTAAGAGATGTGGTATTAAAACAAAGATATTTAAGATTTTATTACATTTACAACAGATTAAGTGCTCTGCAATGAGCAACCCACAAGTGCTCAGTTTAACAAGTGCTGAGCTACTGTGTAAATCCTTCCATGAGCCCTTTCTTGGTTCATCTCATTATGCAACGTAATTGTGTGGCCAGGCTTGTTTCCAGGAAATCTCTCTGGCCCTGTGGCAATCTCGCCATCATCAGGCTCTCCCTGGCAGTGGGAAAGATGACCAGTGTTTACAAGGAGCTGATGGGAATCCCAGCTGCTTTGCTGGGGTTGCATAACCTTGGAATGGGAAATGCAGCGCCTGGAGGGGAAGGCGATGCCACTGAACCTCTCTGTGGGAATGCTGTCAGATGAAGTGTTGGCATTTGTGTGCATGGCCACATTTAAACCCCCTGGTCTGTCCTTGCTGAGATCCTTGCTTATGCAGACTAGGACTAGTGGGTTTATATTGTAATTGGAGTAAATATCTCTTGAATGGGTGTTGAATTTGTAAATCTGATGTGGCTCAATTAAAATGTGATTAGGTTTTCTGTCTTCGCTGTAGAGGCTGTAAGTGCTCTGGAGAACTGTTTAATGTTGAAGGCTGGCCTGCTGCTTTTGGCTGAAATGGAGCTCAAAATATGCAATGCTCTGAGAAATTCCAGGACTCCCACTAGGTCAGAAAATTTTCTCTCCATCATTTCACCCAATTTCCTAGTAACATGTCTCCATGCATCACAATCCTTATTGCTTGGAAAGCCACCAAATTTGCAATGAGCTGAGAGTTTTTGTTATATGTGCTGGATGATATTCTCTAGGTAGAGAGATATGATTAAAACAATTGCCATCCCTTCTGGTTTCAGACAGCATTTGTTACGTGGTTTTGTTTTACATGCCTTAGGTGAGATTAATTTAGTTACACTGAACATTTATCTAGTTTGATTCTATTAATTGCAGTATTGTTAATCAGCTTAACCTGGGATAATATGTCCAGGATCCAGTCACTTAAATCTGGGCTGAAGCAGAAATGAGCTCTACTTCCAGAGGTGTGCTTGGCATAAATCAAAACATTGTGGACAGGATAGAAGATCCTAAAAATCCCTGAGCTAGTCATGTTGTGGTGACCATGCTGACTGGGCCTTGATATTGTCTCACTTTAGTACAGCAAACCTTTGTGAGAACTGCTCTTATCATGGACTCTCACTTTCCTGGGGAAAATACAGAAAGGTTTGCTTTACCCAAGGTAAAACCTTGTGCTCCATGCTCTGGTCTGAAACTGGCTGACAGCACAACCGAACTCTCACCCAGACCTTTCCTAGATTTGGCATTTTTGATTAAGTTGCTCAGAGATAGTCCAATAAATTGTTGTAATGACTCAGTTTCAGCTGAAAGAACAGTGTGATTTACTTGTGGAACCAAAAACCTCTTTGTTTGTTTACCCACCCAAAGACATTGATAATACAGTAGATTAAATATATTAATATTTAGTTTTATTATTTTTAATACAGTAGTAGCAGTAAAAAAGGGCACTAATGTTCCATGGAGTCTCAGAGTACTCAGAATTTATGACTCTATGATGTGCTGGATGCCCTAAACCCCACTTATTCTAGATGTGCTCAATTTGAGCTGATTTCAGCAATCTTCACAATGAGTGGGTTGATGTTCTTTTAGTTCAAGAGAATCTTGGGAAGCAGAGTTAGAACATTCCATATTCTGGGCCTCCCAGCAGCTTCTCCATGTGGTGAAGACTGGTCAGTGCCTGTCCTGTTCCTGCAGCAGTGCTGTGCTGGCACTGTGAGGCTTTTTAAGGAAAGAAAAAGATCCTGACCTCGCAAGTGGGGCATCAGAATGTGTTGGCTGGGACACAAATTTGGGCGCTCTGAGCTTATTTTAGTGCATGTTAAGCACCTCAGTGGCTTTCTGGAACACACCTGCTCTGCATGGCCAAGGGCTGTGCAGGGGGTGCCTGGGGGCTCCTCACTCCATGCCCAGAGCTGTAACCACTGGAGGACACTGCCTCCTAATTGCTGGGGAAATGGATCACCACAAGTATAAAAATGCAAATGAAGTTAAGATGCCTTAACTTTATCTTGGATAGGATGGATTTTTGTATTTTTGCGCTGTCACTGTGACAGTGCTGCCATATGCTCAGGTTCTGCTTTGAGCTAAAGTGGTGCCCAGAGGCAGCTGTGCTGCCCTGCCCCAGGGGACAGTGAACACCTGAGTTCCTTGCTCCGTGCCTCGAGGGCAGCAGAGCAACCCTGGAACACCCTGCAAAATTCAGAGCTGGGCTTTGGCTGGTGGAGGGTCTGGATTGGAAACCACATGAGGAACAGCTGTGGGTACTTGGATTGCTCAGCTGAGGAAGGGAAGACTGAGGTCAGAGCTCACCATGGGCTGCAGCTCCTTCCGAGGGGCAGCTCCGATCTCTGCTCCTTGGGACAGGGACAGCGCCCAGGGAATGGCTGGAGCTGGGCCTGGGGAGGTCAGGTTCTAGAGGATTTCAACTCTGATGATTAAATTCCAAGTTAAGTAAATGTGTTGGGTTCCTTTAGCACTAAATCATAGTGGCATTGTTTAAACACTGAAAAGATAAACCAAAAATCACTCATTTACTAATGTTTTATAAATTATTTTAGGTGTCTGCTTCTTAATATCTCTTGACATACACTTTTTACATGATTTATCCATGCATTTATAAATTTCTCTTTTGCTTCAAATAAAACAGAACTAGGCATTTGATATTTAGAATCCTCATAATTGTTCTTAGAAGTTTTCTTCAGATTAAGGCTTTGGCATGGATGATACTTTACAAAACAGTCCCAAGCCTTGATCTCACTCATCACAGATCTTGAAAAGAAATGTCCCTTATCATACAGATAGGGCCATGTAATTTTTCAAAGGATGAATTGGTACTATAATATGTATGTACTTTTAAATATAGATTCTTTTCCACATGCAGAGCTTCCATAAGGATCAGGTTTGTACACATTGCATTAATTGTAAGTGTAAATTTAAAATCTATTATAGGCAATACATTATAGAATAACAGAATCTCAGAATGGTTTGAATTGGAAGGGACCTTAAATCCCATCCAGCACCACCCCTGCCACGGGCAGGGACACTTTCCACTGTCCCAGGCTGCTCCAAGCCCTGTCCAGCCTGGCCTGTAACACTTCCAGGGATGCAGGGGCAGCCACAGCTGCTCTCAGCACCCTGTGTGCCTTTATATTATGGTATGAATACCATAATATAAATAAAATATATGAATACTATGCACCTGGTTTTAGATATGCCAGAATTTGCCTCATAAACCAATTTCCTTGAATCAATTCTGTTGAGATCATGCATGAATGGAAACTAAAGTTATTCCTGTATATTTGTTTTCTGTAGCTGGCAGATGTTTGTCCTTGCAGAGTTTGCAGTGGGGTGCTCACCACAGACCCTCCCAATCTGGAGCTGGGGCTGGCCCTAAGCTGGGCTTTGGGCAAAGGGGGAAGCACAAGAACAAAGGTGAGCGGGGAGCAGACAGGGTCCTGGACTGCCCAGTGTGAAAGGTTTTGTCTGTGTCTGATCTTGATGCCTCCAGTCTTGAGAAGGCGTTTATGAGCTGTGCTGTGTCCTGCTGCACCTCAGAGCTACTCCTGGTGAGCAGAGTGAAGCTCAGACATACATCCTGTCACCTTCAGGGCTTGTCACTGGACTGGAGTGTGGTACTGCAGCCAGAGTTTGCTTTAGATGTGGTGCTGGGATTACAAAGTGCAGTATTGGGTTGTATTAAAGTAACTGAGCTCATATTAGCAAGGCCTGGCAGTCCCGACATGGAGTCTTTAGATTTATGCCATCTTTTGCCTTGGACCTGACCTAAAACCAAGGCATTTAAGGACAAGAAATTAACTAAGTCTTGTCTCTGTTCTGACCAAATTCCTGGCCTGTGCTGAGTGCACCATTAACAGAGCCAGCAGCAGTCATTGTCTTTGCCTGAGACTTGTAAATTGCACTTATTAATGGCAGATTATATCAACTTCAGCCAAGTCTTTATCAGCACTTAGGCCAGACACCAGATAAACAGTTGGCTGTGAGTCTGTGCTCTAATAAAATTGTACATGAACCTTGAACTCATGTGGTTTAAACACTTCAAGAAATGAGCAGGTTGCTCAGCAGTGTACACTGGACACTCCTTGAAGCCCAAGCAAGGTTGCTGTACCACATCTGCTGAGGATCCCACCCTTGGCTCTCTGTGGGACTGTCCTGGTTCCTGCTCTGGCCCCAGTGTCCCTGCAGGATGAGGATGAGCAGAGCTGGGGCTGCCCAGAGCCCACACATGTCTGGCACTGTCCCCAGCACTTGGCTGTGCCTTACACTTTAATCCTTGGGATGAGTTTCCCTTCACATCTGGCCTGCCATTCCGCCTCAGAAGAGCTGGTCCTTTGCTTCAGTTGCACTCCGGAAATTCCCCACTGTTGGGAAGACATTCCCTGCTCAGGACATACCAGAGCTCCCAGGGACTGTGCTCCCAAATTAAAGCAAAGTGACAACACATGTATATCATGTTGACTAGGAGGGCTGGAGCAGTCCTGGCAAAGTCAGGGAAAGTGGTGCAGTCTTCCTAAGTTGTGGTGGTTTTTTTGGGGTTTTTTTTTTGGTTTTTTTTTTGGTTTTTTTTAACCAAGTCTTTTAAATCCTTTTGGACATCTGCTCTTTATTACACAACAATATAACTGTCCTTTTAGAAGAAGAAACATTCTTCATTATTCATGTCTAAGTTAACAGACACATTTCCAAATGCCTGTGCTAACTGTGAGGACTTTGATTTGGCCATACAGTAAAGTCCAACTCCAACGCTGTTTTCTGTTCCATGTCTGCATTTGCCTTGATCACAACTCAAACTCGGTTTTTATCAGAGGGCCGGGGTTTGGTTTTTATTAAATTAATAGTTTGACTCTGTCGAATGAGTGACATGAAATTCTGGGAATTATAAATTTTGCTTAGCAAATTCGAGTTGGTTGATCAATCAGACAATTTATTAGTTTGTTGATAAGGGACGAGCAAGCAGCGCTGGGGGGGGGGGGGG
>VWZN01016735.1:245174-286132 GCA_013396955.1 Regulus satrapa | reverse complement strand
ACCTAATATAAAATTTTTTTTTTTTTTTTTTTTTTTTTTTTTTGGGGGGGGGGGGGGGCGCACTGTTTGAAAGGCACCTACTCCCCAGTCCTCTCTAATAAACAGAGAATTTCACAAACATAGCTCTCATAAATGCCCTTTACTGTCCCATTGGATTAGGCAGGAATCTTCTGATTTCTCAAAAATCTGTAGGAAAGATAACTATCTCTTAAAAAAACCCCAAAAAACCAAAAAAACAAAACTCCAACAACAACAAAAAACCAAACAACAAAACAAACAAACAAAAAAAACCCAAAAAACACCTGCTGAAAAAAGGAATGCAGTGCATACTTTCAACATGCCAACATACTGCCTTAACCTCCCACCCCAGAGAGCTACAATTAAGCACCCTAGAAATTAAGAAATTATTGGGAAAAACATATTATCATCCAGGCAAATTATTTTTATTGTACTTTAATTCATTAGAAATATTTCTAAACTCTCCCTGTGGAAAGAGTACAGTTCAAAATTGCTTACATCTTTCTTAAATCTGAAATAAGCTTTCCTGTTTCTTCTTGTACTATCTTATTTTAAAGTTCGCAAAAACTGCTGACTTGGTACTGCAAAACAGATAATTATTCCAAAGATCTTTTTCAGAAGGTATTTTTCTAGGTAGGCCTAATTGTTGTCTGCTCTTTTACGTTTACTTCTGCATGTCGTAGAGATTTACAAACAAAAAAGAAAAAAATCCAACACAAGAAAACCCACACTGAATACACCCGCTTAATGACAATAATTAGACTATGACTAATTCCTAGAGCTGTCACTGTAGGCTGGGCAGGTAAATAACAAAGGCAGGTAGCTTCAGATCAAAAATAATTAGTCTGAGTTTGGGGTTTTTTTTGGTTTTTTGGTTTGTTTTTTTTTTTGTGTGTTTTGTTTTTTGGGGTTTTTTTTGGGTTTTTTTTCTATTATTACTTTGAGGACAAGAGCCTCATTCCTTCTGCTTGGCTTTTTCCCCCCAGGAAAATTTGCTAATTACAGGAGGACTGACTGAGCTGACTCCTCCATTGGAAGGAAACATCTGCTTTCCCTTTGCCACCCTCTGAACTGTTCCTAATGCTAGAGCCGCTCATTTGGAGCGGGGCAGAGGAGGAACGAGCATTCCCCTGAGCGCTCTCCCAACCACAGCAGTTTGTGGGTTTGAAACTTCTTGGGACATTTTGGTGTTTGTTTGTGATTTCTTCTCCATTAAATTCTCCAGTCTTCCCTTGGACACAAGTACAGATTTACAATTTGCAACACCTACATGTGCCATCTGTAAGATTACTGTTAAGGTGTTTGCCACTTAAAAAATATATATATCCAACGTACATGCAAAAGAAACTAATCCAACCATAGACCCAAAGAGATATGCCTTAGGAGTATTCCACTTTGCCATTTATTTGATTTTAATGTGTTACCTCTGGTGTGAACATTTCTTATAAACAAGAACTCTATTTCCCTACAAATTGCCTTAGAACTCTATAAAAAATCAAAAATAAGTCATAGAATGTGAAGTTTCAGTCATTATCAACTTGAAGTCATTATTGTGCATAACTCTTCTGGTAGGGCACCACAGATGCAACAAAAGCAATTTAGTCTGAAGTTGAGAGGTGGTCAGGAAATTTAATAGTTAGTTAGAAAAATAAGTAAATAAAGTAAAAAAAAAAAAAGAAAAAAAAAAGAAAAAACCACTGAAGTGACACATGTAAAATATTGTGTAATGCAAGAGTTTTCTGTAAATACTTTATTTTATTTTGCTTCAATTACCTTCTCTTCCGGCTGTAATCAGGTATAACAAAAACTTGGTTCTTTACAATAATTACATTCAAACTGTGTGATTGCAATAGCCTGAAGGCTCAGATTTGGTAGCACCTACAGATTATTCTATTTTATAAGCATTATTAAAAGCAAATGAAGGAAAAATAGAAGAATAAGATTAGCATTATATTAAGAAAAAATCCACTGCACTAGATTACCTCATTAAGAAAATAGATGGTTTTCTCCTTAAAAAAAGGATGGAATTTAAGAAAACTCCATTTCAGACTCCTGAAGAGAAGGTTTTCTGCTACTATTTATTTTTATTCCAACATCACATTTCATTATAAAAGTGGAGAACATACTGTGTCTTTTTGCAAAAACTGTTCAGACCTTTTTTGTTTGTAGAAATAATTACTTTCTTCCACAAAGAGAGAGTAGTAAGGCCTTAAGTTGCAGCTTCCATATTTTTCAGATTCTGCATTGCCTTGGTGTGCGACTCTGAGCTCCACATGCAGTGCCAGCCAGTTCTCCTCGCAGCCCAGGCACACCCAGCAATCCTTTGCCAGCCCCAGAACCAAGGACACACTGCAGCCTCAGCCCACAAAGTGCAAACAGCAGAGAACTGAGGAGAGCACCCTGGGAGGGTGGGACTGCATCATCTGGGGCTGGAACTGGACAATGAACCCCAGATGGAAATGGAGCAAAACTGATCAAAGTGTGAAACTCGTGACCCGGGGTCCATTTTCTGTGTAACTTCTCTAAGATCCACCACTTCATATCTATCTACAAAACTTAAATTCTCACTTCATCACATGCCTTTACAATTAACTTTTTTTTTTCCTTCCATCTTGGATCTATTCACATCCTTTCAGACTGCTGTTGGCAGAGCAACTTGTGAAATTGTTGTTCAGACCATTTCACCCGTCTTTTGGCACCATCCCCCTGCTATCCCCTCAGTTTTTCCACCTCTCTCATGAACAGAGGCAGCAGGATGGCACCTCTGTGAACTGAGTGTTAACTTCCTTATTCCCTTAGAAAGGGATAAAAGTTATGGTGAAAGGTTATAGCATACCCAAAATATAGCCTGGTAACCCCTTTTTAACATCTAAAAAACAATTCCATAGTTCATCATTGATCTCTCTTTTCCACCCTAACATTTGCACTTTTTCCTCTTTTCACAGAATTAACTAGGTTGGAGAAGTCCTCTGAGATCATCAAGTCCAACCTTTCCCCTTCTTATTTCCTATTCTGAAATTCTTGAAATGGTTTTGACTCTCCTCTCCACAGCTGAAAAAAATGACACCAATTAATTTGCTTGCAATACTGATTTTTTGGGGAAAATGGGGGGAAAAAGTAAAAAGGTGTTGCACTCTAAAAGCTTTAAATACTACAGTTAGGATCATTTGTATAATTTTTGTTGATTCTTATCCTTTCTGTAAAGTAGTGTTTTGTCAGCTTCTAAATCACTGATTTTAATCCATCAAGCCAGGCAGACCCACAATCAATTGAAAGGTACAAGAGAAAAAAGGTACCTCTTAATCATGATTAGTTCTTTGTTCAAAAGAACTTTGCTCTAACTTTTGATCTATGTACTTCAGACAGAGTAAAATCTATTTGTTTGAGTTTAATCCTAATCAGTGTTTTGTCTGGTAATTAGCCAAGGAGGATGACAGCATTCTGGGGTAATTTCTAAGAC
Source organism: Regulus satrapa (assembly GCA_013396955.1). Classification (NCBI taxonomy): domain Eukaryota; kingdom Metazoa; phylum Chordata; class Aves; order Passeriformes; family Regulidae; genus Regulus; species Regulus satrapa. Next base: position 282,654 of record VWZN01016735.1, on the reverse strand, counting down.
TTCTCCCAAAAGAAGGTAAGATCACCTCACTCAGAATGAGGTTTCATACAGTATTATTTTAGAACAAAAATATACATATTAATATGTGCAAAAGCATGCATAGGATACATCATACATCCCACTTTTTCTCTCAAGGCAAATATCTGAAAAAATAACAGAAAATTCCTTCCTTTTTTTTTTTTCTTTTTGCTTCCTACCTGAGCTGCTGAGTAACTTCTAACTCTTCTAACTTGCATAGGTAACAATAAACCAAACAAACCTCTTGATGCACAAACGCCACCCATAACTTTTTAGAGAAGTGAAAAATTCAGGGAGCGTGTAAGCACATGTAGCATGCAGCAGATTTGCTAAAGAGGGAAAGGGCTCTCCAGCCTGGTGGAACAGTACCCCAGCTTTGGAGACATCCATTTTGCTGCCGTGATTTTTTCCTGGCTGACATCTCTGCTCTAGCCCTTGGACACAAAAAGCCATTTGAGCCCAATCTGTGGCAGGAGCCTGTCAGCCAGGGCACCCCAAAAGCACCAGGAAAGCTCAGTCTCTGCAAGCAGTAGGGCAACCAGAGCCTGGGAGGAAAAGGAATTTGACTCTCGTGGTTTGACTGTGCATTATTTTAATGCAAAACTTACACCTTTCTCATAAGGGTGAAATGTTGCTCTGCTGGGTCCAGGCTAGGACACCCAGATTAAACAGCTAACCCACCAACTGCCAGTAAAATTCCTCTTACCTTCAGAAATCAACAATGCACAGGGAATTACCCACACAGGGAATCTCTGCCTGGAGCCAATGTTCAGTTTATGACAAAGCTTGGTTTGCTCCGAGTTCTTTCAGCACAACAAAACTTTGTTGAGGAAACAAACTTTTGGGGTGAAATGGAACCCTAATAAAGGCAGAGGCAGTTCATTTATTAAGAAAAGCACAGCAAGCCTATCATATCCCAGGAATAGGTGACAGAGCCACTGTCAGCTGCCTCCTGCTGGGCACTTCCACTTAATGACAGCATTCCCTGCAATGCCTTTAGGAAATTAAACTCATTTTATGGCTAACGGAGGGTGGTTTTTTAAAAGAAATGTGACTGTATTATTGTAAAATTGTACAAGCATCAGAAAGTCAAGAAAAAGTAATTTTAAAGTTACACCACCACTTTAAATTCTTTTCTGTCACTGTGTACTACTCAGTTATGTTTCATATCTCAAGGTATAACAACAAGCAGAGCTTGGAAACAGGGTTAAACACCTGCAGGATGTAACTTTATAGCATTAGCCGTGATTATAAACATAAAGGTAAGTGATGCATTGTAATAGAATCATCTTATGGCCCAGGCTAAGACTGTAAAATGTAAAGCTCCATACTGTGCTCACTGTGTTCAGTTAAAAGGAGAAAAAAAACCAGCATTGCATTTTCCCCATCCTCAGCAGAACTGCCATCCCTTCTCACAGGGTTTTCTAATCCTTTCTGGCACCTGAGGCAGCTGAACAGTTGGTGGGAAGAAGTGAAACTGTGACGAAGTGAGTCTCATTTCAGATTTACAGTCTGATCACTCACAAAACCTGCCAATTCACTTTATGGCATGTACTGTGAAAATTCATTATTTAATATGAGCCTAAAAAAAATAAATCTATTGGTGCACTACAGTAGCTTGACTTTGAATTATAAAAGAACGACTAACTTAGTATGTGGTGTCTTCAGGCTTGCAGTGAGATAGACCAGCACGTACTTAAAATGTCCTTTGTATGTTGCACTCAAGCACATTTGTTCAGCCAACGAACTGCTCCATTTCAACATTTTTTTTTTCCTGTGTATTTTTATTTGACAGCTATATACGGATAAATCCATGTACTCATGTATGTGTTAGGTGCTAAAAAGAGAGTATAACAACAAATGACCAGTCCAGGTTAGAAATTATTTTAATTTCAAATAATTTTCATTAATTAAAAAAAAAAGACACACTAACCCACTAGTTTTCAGATAACGGAAAACAACTGCTCAGGTTAACTGCTCAGGTCAAAACCAGGTCAACTCACTAAATAGCTTTTTTAAATTTTATAACCACGTGAATTAGGGAAAAAATGCAGTTTAGGGTCTAAGGACTGCATAATCAGGACTGTGTCAGGTGATACTGATGCTGCCTTAGAGCTCCCGACTCCTCACTCTCCTCCCCAGCCTAGCTTGGGTCTGAAAAAGGCAATTTCTCCATCCTACAGACCTGTCAAGTGCTAAGACAATAACTGAGAAAAAAATTACTTTACACTAAAAGAAAATACCAGGATGTCTCAAGGTGTTTTCACTCATGCCCAGCCCTGTTGACTCATGCTGCAGAATCAGAACTGCAACATCTCTGTGCCTCTGAAAAGCACAATAAAGTGAGCAGGAGCTGGCTCATTCATCTTGGTAACAGCAAGAACCGTGGGCTTGGACCACACCAAATCCACCCCTTGATTTGCTGCTGATGCTCGCAGAGCTCAGCCTCACCTGGGCAAGCTGCACTCCCAGCTCTTTTCTGCTTCAGGGAGCAGCAAGCTGCAGCACAATTTAGGAGTTTACAAAATGCCAACTAGCATCAGTTATGTAGTGAGATAGGTTGACTAATGACTGCATTTACAACTGATGACTGTTTTAAAGTTACACTACTATTTTTTTTATTATACTTTTATGCTCCAAACACATACAATTAAAAATTTTTGCAATTATTTATCGTAACAAAATTAAAACATTCAAAATAAACCTCAGATGGGCCATAAGTTCCGTAAGATTTTTCTTTCCCCCTTTATGTCTAATTCATTTTCTTTAATTCCTTCCTTCTTATGGCAGCAGTTTGATATAATAAACCATAGTTTGTAAAAGCCATTAAGAGGAAGCTTGCTAGTAGCAAGCAGCAATCCTATTAAGTTACCTCATCAAGAGATGTGCTGTAACACTCTCACATCAACTTTCTCCAGCTTTTCATGGCAGAATTTATAAGCGGCTGAGATTCTTAAAGTGTTTTGTTGAAATTATGAGCAAAAATGTCTTCATGGTGCATAGAAGGTAGAAGCAATGTAAAAAATCAAGTTCAGTTATAAAAGTATCTTTGAAAAATCAGTTAATGCCGGCAATATTGTAACAGCATTAATTAAAAGCAGGGTAATTCTCAGGGTTTGGGATGAGAGTGCCCTGTCTCAGTTCTGTTTGCTCATTGGTGAATTGACATTCCTTTCCCTGGCACCCACGCTGCCATCTCTCCTCCGTGTTCCCTCTGAGCAGAGGGGACTCAGCAGCTGCCTTCACTTGTCTGATCTGAGCCCAGCCAAGCTCGAGTGAGCCAGGGAGGTTCACCTGAGCACTGTGCTGAGGCTGGGCCATGCTGGACAGTCCCCAAGCTGCAGGACAGCCTGGTCCAGCCCTCGCATGAGGAGCTGTGGGCAGCTCTCCCCAGGAGCCCTGCAGTGCAGCAAACACCCTCCAGACACCTGGGTTTTGTCAGGAAACTATGAAAAGAAAGTTACCCAAAAAAGGAAGAAACTCCTTCCACAACCAAGGTCTGTGCAACACCTTGGGGGACTCCTATCCAATCCTACAGCACTGTAGACTCCCCACATCGTGAAAGGATGCTAGAGGGTTTTTTTAAGCCACTTCTTTTCAGGCCTCTCTTACTGGGATCCAGAAAGGACCCCTCACCGTGTCTCTCTTGCAGAACAGGACCCAGCTGGACTGGAGATGAACATGCACCTCCAGCCCTCAGGGCATTCCGTACACACAGAATTCACTGTTCTGCAGGACTGACACACGTGTTTCTACTGCAACACCTTCTCATTGTGTTCATATTTAATTGACCAGGGAAGTAATTGCTTCCTCCAGAAAGAAATCAATTCTGTTTCCCATCTTTTCCTTACTTGCTTTTGTTGGAGCTGGTGCAATACAGATGGGCACTATTGTTTCTAATTCTTCCTGTTCAGCTCCTCAGGTGTACAAAAAAGGTATTTCTTACCCAGATTGCAGTTCCTGTTCCCCATGTTACATTTCCCATCAGTTAGTTGTGTTTCTGCTGCCTCTTTCTCCTTGTTATTGGACCGAGGAAGCAATATTTTCCCCACATTGGCTCCTGTTTAGTATTAATAGCCTATTTCAAAAGGAAATGTTTATAATTCAAAAGCAGTACTCTATGCAAGCTTATCTTCTCCCAAACATCACATAACTGTTAGCAACACGTGGTATTACTTTCAATAAGTACATTGCTTCCTTTGTCCATCCCTTACAAGCCTGGAACTGTTTCTGACATCCCCAGCCCGAGTAATCCACAGCACAAAAATGCTGCAAAGTTCTTTTTTAACTCTAATGTTTTCACAAGGGCATACCTTACTATGTTTTATAAACCTACTTCATTTTATTACATGGATTCATATAAAAACTATAAACCAGGTTTTATATCACTTTCAGCTTTTGACCATTCATCAGTTTTCCATGATAAAGCCACAGAGAAATCAATATCCTTGTAAAGCCAAGCTGTCAAAAGTTACTAGACTATTTCCAAAGGCAATTCCAATGAGACACACTACCAGATGTTTTCAATATATTTTATACAAGATTGCATGATAATTTTAGTGGGACCGAAGGAAACAATACAACAGGTAGCATTTGGAGGTTTGATGTTTTAAATAGCAAGGCCAATTGATTTTTACAAGATACCAGAGACAAAAATGCCACTTCTGGAAAATTTATACCCAAACATTCATCTGCAGAACTTAAGAGAAATTGTGTTGCCAAGCAGCAAGGAAAGGAGATCTTCTTTAGCAACAAAGTCTCATAAAAAATGTTCACTGTACCTATATGTGTATAAGCATGTCTGCACTTATACATAAATATGTTTAATAATGTATATTTAATATACACGCATGCATAGGTGCATGGAAGCATAATCACCTCACTGTATTAATTTTGCCTTTCTGCTGATTTACAGTTTTATATCTTATAGAAGACTGCCAATTATTATTAAAATTTCCCTTATAATTAATTCAAAATTTTATTAAATCCAGCTTTTATAACGTTAAATATAATAACACCAGCCAAGCCAGGGCAAAGAATATGTCTAGTCATTAATTCTACTTGTATCACTTCTCATTCCTCAAAAAAACGGCAATAAAAGGATCCCTCCTTAGAAATCAGCCTGGCCATGGCCATACTCATCTCCATAATAGCACAATTTCCAATTCACGCCTCATTTTCATTAATGTTTCTAGCCATAAATTTTTAAGCATATGATAAAAAATTTCTGAAGCGGCATAAAACTAACATGAAGAGGGAGTTCATTAGTATGTGACCCTAATTAGAAATTCCATATTAACTTCCCATTTCTACTTATGCATATCCAGCAGCAGCAGGCCTAAAATGCTGTGTACCAGTTGTACACTTGTTTTTAAAGCTCTTTCTCCCCTCCCTTCCTCATTTTTATTTTTACACAATATCTATGTTTCCCCTGCTATTGAATAAGTCAACAGACAACTGTATCACAGCAGCACCTTTTGTGTCACAAATTATCCTGGAGAATTGTAAGAAGCTACCAGCTCAATGCTTTATTAATGATACCAGATCATAAAAAGAAAGGGGAAATTGCTGACTCCAACTCTTTTCTAATGTTGGGTGATAAAAATGCTACTTCAGGATTCAGAAGGTTAAGTTCTAATGCGTATTTTGAATAGAGTATGCTGAAATAATTGCCTCATAAAGCAATGCATTGACCAGCCTGCTAATGGCTGTATAGTGCAAAACTCAGCAAAGAGTGCCAAGCTTACTGGAAAAAATGCTGTGGCACTACTTTTGGAGCTTTCCATATTAAGTTAACTTTACCCTTTTCCACTGTTTTTTTTTTTTTGTTTTGTTTTTTTTGTTTTTTTTTGTTTTGTTTTGTTTTTAATCCTTTCAAAAAGAAAACCCTCCCAGCTAAACCATTACTGACTCTTTCCCACTATGTGAGAAGCAAATTATTAAAATGCAAAGCCCAAAAAGCAAATACCCAAGTGAATTTGAACACAACAGTAAGAAATCAGAATCACATTTCACTTGTAGGAACCAAATCACTATTTTGTTTTGGCTGTTTTTCTACTAGTTTCAGTTTGATATCAAGCCTGTAGCCAAACTGAAAGCAAATAACTGCCTTTTAAAATATGGACGATTTCCAGCTTAGAAAGTTTTCATTAACAAAAATCTGTCCAATAAAGCAGCCATTCCTGACAGTGCACACTCCCGACATCAAAACAGCAAAGAAATGCTTCAAGCCTGTCCCTGTTTATAAAACACCCAAGCACAATTAAATAAATCAACAAGAGGTAAATATAAATGTAGAAGCACACAATATTTCACATGCTGTAGCCAGAATTAAGAAGAAAAAAATGGCATTAAAATGCCAGGACTGGGTTTACAGCTGGCCTAGAAGGCTCCATGCCTGTGTTTTACAGGCCAAGCAGAGATGCCTAAAGCACACCAGAGTGCAGGAAAAAATAATGAGACAAGTGAAAGTTAATACTGTAATTATCTGATTGAATTACCATCATTTGAGAGATGTAAGGTGTCTTTATCCCTGAGTTTTGAGTGAACACACAAAAAAAAAAACCCAACAGAATGCCCATCTGTTTACATCTGCACTCCTAGAAAAATGGTTTTATCCAGTGACCATTTTCTCATCAGTGAAGCTTCAAGCACACAACTCCCATGTTTTCAGCTTCCAGCTCTCCTGCAGTCAGGCTTGAGCTTGGATTTGCCACCTTGGCTGTAATTCATGAGACACAGCGTCCAGAGCACAGCACAGCCCCCAGACACCTCATCCTCTTCCCAGAGACCTGTGGGGCACGGCCAGCATCTCCCACCTCCTCCTGGGCCACAGCTCTGTTTTACAGAGCCCACCTGACACACACACACACAAAAAAAAAAAAAAAAAACAAAAAAAAAACAAACCAAAAAAAAACCAAAAAAAGTGACAAAAGCTCTGACATCACACAGGACACCCAGAGTTTGCATGCTGATGCCAAGAAACAAAGCAATTTTAGGCAAAGATCTCAGTGTTAGCATTTACTGTGGCACAGAAGGCTGACAAAACCTAACTCATCATTTTTGCACTGATTAAAATACAGAGCCGTAACCACACATTTTTAACTCTTTCTCTCTGAACTGGGCAGCTAAATCTTCAAGATACACTCCAGTGTTTTGGTTTTGACTATTTTCTTTAAACCTCCTTGTTGCAGTGGGGGTTCTTATGTACCTGAATTCAGCAAGTTATCAATAATTTTGAGTTGAAAAACAACTGATGAAAGCACATCATCAATTTCAGTGATGAAGCTCTGTTTGATTTCAAAGTTGTTTGTATTAACAGTCAGATGCAATGTTAATAACTACTAAAAATATCTAAGAACTTCATACAATGTATGCTCTGAGCTTGGATGTGCTGGGATCCCAATACAGAGAGTGGTGAGATGATTTTCAGAGTGAAATAAAAACTCTTAGGAAACATATTAGAAAAAAAAAAATCCCAAACTATGAAGTGCAGTGAAAAATTTCACCAAATACATTTCACATACAGCACCAGCACTGCACAGAAATAAACCTACAGTGAAGGCACTAAGTTTAGAAGTCCTTGGTTCTGTCTCAACTGACAGATGTGCAATTTAAATATAAATTATTAATAAAAAAAAAAACAGTGACATCTCTCTACCTTATAAAAACTAATGGATCAGAACACTGATTACTGGAAAAATAAATCAGCTTTTGAGATCTTAAGATGTCATAAACTAAGCATCACACATTGTGGATATGAGATGTATTACCAGACCTATTTGATTGATTTATTGTTAGTTTTGCAATCAGTCTTTTCAACTTTTTTTTTTAACCCATTATCACTAGAGAACAAATATGTTAAAAGCTCTTTGAGTGCACTGTATATCAAAAACTTCATCTTTTAAAAAAAGATTTATTGCAAATACTAATCAAAAATTCAGCTTTATTTTTGAAAATGTCCTTATACCTTCTTTTAATGAAACACAAAGAATAAAAGTAAACCAGAATGGCTTTTGCGGATTGCTGCCTTCTATGAAAATTCACAGGCAACTAAAATTCCTGATTCACTTTAAAGGTAAAAATGAAAATTATTTTCAGTATTTCTATCCTCCCCCCTCCTCCACACACATGCATACTACTTCCCCCCTGGGAAATAGTAAAAAAGAACTATTAGTTATTACTATAAGTAGTAGTCAAAATCCTGTCAAAAGGCAATTTTGATGGATTGCTATTTGAATAAAAATAAGACAGGCATTGTATTTATATGACAAGTATAGATGTGAGATTAAATGATATTATGAAACTTCAGAATAATCTTTTTTAATTATCTCTGTTTGGATCAAGCATATTAAGATGAGACAAGCCAAAGTTAGCTCCAATTCACAGAACTTAGCAACAACCTGACCCACTTGAAATTTCTTTTCTAAGACTTGGCTGACTTAGCCAAAGCTAAGGCACACATCTTAATATAATGGGCCAGAACATCAATCAAGATTTATTTTTACTCCTTCACTGCTATTCTGAATTATTTTAGAAACTTATTTTGAATCAGATATTCAAACACATGTTTTCATCAAACTCTGCTGCTTTTACACATTTTATTTAAAAAAACCCAAAAACAACAAACAATGGGAAAAGGATGAGGATGGGAAACTCTAAACTAAATGACATTTAGCAAAGGGCTACAATTTGGAACAAGTGTCAGCCTTTATCATATTTATAACAAATGGCATCTCCATTCCAGCCTAACATTTCTTCATGCGCGCTTCAATGACAGGCTTGTAGCAGAGCTCAAATAAACAAAAAACAAGTAAAAAAGCAATCAGGGAGATTGAACCAGGTGGATTTGAATATGAACCTGAGTCCTCCAGCTGGGTGCCTCAATCACCTCAGCTGCTCTGGGCATTTACTCAGCTCTATGTTTGGAGCCTTTAGCTTTCCATCAAACAATTCAACAAGACAAAAAGCATTCCAGCCATGTGCAGATGGATAAGAAACTCCTCTAAGGTATCAGAGTGAAGGTTTAACTCCAGTGAGTACTTCACCACATTTATTAAGTCAAATCATGTTCAGGAAGAGGCATTTAGGGATATTTCCAATAAAGTATTTCAGTTTGCCATGCACAAGGAATTCTCAGCTACTGGCTGCACTTTGGTCTCAGGAATTGCAGCCCCACAAAAGAAATCAGGCTGGAAGTGGCCTCAAGAGATTCCAAGCAGAAACTCCTGACTGAAGCACAGTCATCTGTGAGATCACACCACTGGGTTTGATGCAGATGCTCTTTGGAAATTTCCAAGAGGGGAGATCACACAACTGCCTCTCCATGCAATCTGTTCCAAAGCTTAAATACTCCCAGGAAAAAAACAAAACAGAAAGAAAACCAAAACACCACCCCCCCCCACCAACTTTTCCAGTTTGAACCGACCTTGTTTTAATTGCACGTTTGCATTTCTCATCCTCTCACCACAATACTTCTGTGGAGGGACAGGCTCTGCCTTCTTCATCTCCTCACAGGCACTCAGGGGCTGCTCTTTGCTCTCCAAGCTGAACAAGCCCTACTCCTTGGGGGTCTCCTCCCAGGCTGTGCTACATCCCTGACCATCCTGAGGGGCCCTCTACAGCAGCTGTTACCTGCTTTTATAGTTGTGAGGGGCTAAAAACCAGAGGCACAGTGAGTGCTGAGCAGAGGGGATAATCACTTCCCAATCCCCTTTAAAGCAAAGCACCTGGGCTGCCAGGTGCCAACACTTGTCCCACTCCAGGTTGCTTTCATCACTCCACCTGAATTTCTCTGTGGCCACTACGGATGGTGCCAGGGCAGTCTTCCAAAAGAGACCCTCAAACAGGGGGAACTTGAGGGGCCAGGCTGCTTTGCCAGCAGAAACACCTGGAAGAAAGAGTTTAAACCAGGAAGGGGCAGGAGGAGAGTTCCCAACAGCGCTGTGCAGGAGTGCTGAGCAAAGGGAGCACAAACCCAAGTGAGCAAGGCTGGCAGGGAGTCCCCTCCAGCATGTCCCTGTGAAAACAAGGCAGTGCCTGCAGAACAAAAGCATGGGTAATGCAGTAAGGCACAAGCAATCCAGGAGGTGCCTGGATGTGGAGGGCACTGAGGAACCAATTCCTGCTGCTGCAGCCTGGGTGAGGGTGGAGTGCCCCCAGCACAGGGCTCTGTGACACAAAACTGGAAGGAGGGGCTGGTCATGCTGGCATCCAGAGATTCCAGAAATCCACAGATTTCTTTAGTGTCAGGAGCACTGACCACAGTCTGCCCAGCAGGGTGTGAGGTTTTCCTCTTTCAAAAGATGCTGGACTGCAAAGAGCACTGTAAATCCTGCTCCAGGGTACCCCTGTCTGAGCAGGGCAGGCGTGGGCATTTAACACCAATCTGAGATTTTGGCCCAGAAGTACTATGCTTCTTTTCCTAATTTTCCACAAAAATGCCACATTTAAAAAGCAGCCATACAATTATGTTACAGATGCAGTGTGTTCTATCTCAGATATTTCTTTATAAATTATTTTTGTTGAATGCAAAACTTAAGACAGGGAAATGCAGAGAAGATTGCTGAGATTTCCTACAATTTTTTTTTTTTTTCTGTATTTTTCCTTCATTTATTTGTTTAAATTCCTTGTATAACCTGCTGTGGAGTGAGATTAACAGACCAAGACAGGTTAAAGTTGGTGCCCACAATATTATGAATTATATTCCTACTTCCTTTTGATTGTGTTTAGTCTTAGCTTCATCTCACTGGTATGTATTCCACTGAATTTAGTTCTGGAAATCTGAAGAATACCAGAAATCTTTCGCACTTTTGCTTTCAAGAATAAAAGCCTCAAACACAATGCAAGTCACCCTGGTAGAGAGGTCCGAAAAGAAATTATTTATGCTTTTCCTAGTGGCTATACGGACATATATATATTTATAAGAAACCTCATTTGTAATCTACTTCTCACATATGGTGCATGAGTATTGTAGCATTGTGGGGGGAGAAAGGCTAAAAACAGCAAGAAAAGAAGGGGAAAGAAAACTCATGCCAAGCCACTGCAAAGTTGAGTCTCCCTTCTCTAAGAGAATTACACTTACTGACTTGGCTTCAGAGAAAAAAAAACCAAACTTGACCTGATAAGACCCTGAACATTCCTAACTCCCAGTCATGCAAACAAATCATGGTTCTAACTTTGTATAAAGCTGAAAGCTTCATTCTGTGTCAGTTCTTTTGAGTTATTTAGAGCTAAAAAAAGCAGGCTCAACTGGAAGCTATATTTAGAAAAATCTGGAAATTGCAAAAATAGGACCCAGACATGAATTTGCAGTGCCATTAAACTGCTAGTTCAAAGTGTCTGTGTGACATATTGACAACTTCTTTCTGCTTGGATATTTATCTTTTGCCTTCTCCCCCACCCCCCTCACAGTTTTTTGTTTTGTTTTGTTTTTTAACATACATCTTTCTCTACTGCTTCCTCACCAGCACTGATAGCTGCAGCGAGTTCATAAATTCCATTGCTGCCTGCTGCCATGGGATGTGGCCATGCAGAAAATATTTCATAGGGGAAAGTGTAAGCTAGCTGGAGGCAGTATTGTCGATCATTACTGGAACTGCAGCCACTGGGATGTGACTGTGTATTCATTTCATGCATTATAACACCTAATGTACATGACAAAATGTTGAATATTAAGTTAATTCACAAACTAGAGTAGCTGGTGTTGCTGAAACTGTACAGAAAATACATGTAATACAGTTTTTTCTCTCTCTCTCTCTCTCTCTTTTTTTTTTTTTTTCCCCCAGTGCTTTCTAGCAACTAGAAAATGGTTTGGTTTCAAAATTGCTTAATTTCACCATTTATTTTACCTCAATTTAGTTCATTAAAGTTTGAACAATGCTTTGATTTCCTTTGCTGGAAGCTGCCTTTTTTTTTTTTTTTTAACTATTGTTTCTTTATGCTCCTGCCCCTGTACAAATTCATGATCAAAAAATCTGCCCTTTATTGTTCTGTAAAGAGCAATATTTTCAATATATTAGAATTTAACTGACAATATTCAGAGACTAATAGCAAAAAACAAAAATAATGTCTACAAATTTATATTACTGTCACTGTGAACATCAGGAATTAAATGGTTAAAAACTAAGAAATGTATGAGGCAGATCATGGATTTGTACAGAAAATTCCTAGTCTAGGAATTTGAACATAGCCACAAATGCCGCTAGGGAAATCACTTACTTCAAAGGGGGAAATGCAGTGTGGAGCACACTGAGGAGTTGCCCACCTCACAAGAACTCTTTTTTCCAAGTTCTTCATTCCAAATCAGGAACAAACAGGTTACCTTTGCTTTAGAAAACCCTGCGATAAAACTGAGCAGGAGGAACCTACTACCACAGGAAAGAAATTAGATTCTTTTCTCCTGCCATGGTTTCCACAAGAGAACAGATGTTCCTCTTGAGTGGTGAAGAAATGCAACAAATACCCCACACAACCATTTTCAGATCGAGGTGTCATCACACTGTACCCCCAGAACAGAACCTTCATGAAGAAGATGATTAGAGAGAAGGAAACCAGGTTTCCATGAATCAGTTCAGCAGCCCCTGTGCTGAAACCTCAGGAAACTGGAACACCTTGATTATTCCTTCTTCATTCCATATCAATGCCTGTACTACTGAGGTACAAAGATAAAAACAAACAAAAATACTCTAAAGAAACAAGCTACTCTTTTGAAACTCCCTGTTTTGAGCAAGAATATTGCGAGGTGACATCTGTTTAACTTATGTTACACAGATGTGTAAAATGTGATGTGCATTAGGGATGTGATGAGTGAAATTATACACAAAGTTTGCCATTTTCCCCATTTGGATCCACCTTCTGTTACCACTCAAGTAATCCACTCACTGGTGTAAGTTACAACAGCAGCTCCCTACTGTCACCTCAGAGTTCCACAGCTCTCCCCAGAGGAAACCAATGCAGTTAAAATACCTGAGATATAAAACTGTGCATTGTGGAACACTTCATCCACCAGTGAAAGAAATGTCTCATGGGAAGAAAGAGGGCAGAGCAAATCACTAAACATAATCTGACAAAAAAAACCACCAAACAAAATCTTTGACTTCTTAGACAGCCTAAAGGTCATATTGGCAGGCCATGGATGTTAAAAGACAGGTTATTTTAAATATATTGCAACTCTTCCAGTATCATATGACAATAATGACAAACAGCCAAGGCCATGATACAAATCATTATGCAAAGTTTAAAATGAAGACAGCTTGGGGAATCCCAACCTCCTGAGAATATGACTGTGTGACACAAACACTCATGAAAGTGAGCCTCCGCTGACCTTGGAACAGTGTTCATTTGAATGGGGGAAATATAAAATGGTTTTCAGGGGAGCTTGAATTTCTGTGCTTGATTTTAAAAGCACAGAAAACCTGCTGTGACAGACTGTACATTGCTGTTTACAATCCGTGTTGCTTTGAAAAGAGCCGTGGGACGAGGGGAAATGCCCTGCAGAAAAGGAAAGAGTGGCCCTTCCTTTGGGAATTACCAGGACTGCTCACTGGGGAGGTTCAGCATGGCCAGCACAAGGTGGTAGAGGGCAACTGAAATCAGATCTGTCAGCAAGAACCCTCCTTCATGGACACAGCAGGCTGGAAAAGAGTTGCAGATAAATCTCTTTTATTTATTACCTATTTGCTCTGAGTGTCTTCTGTTCAAACCCCTAAGTATTCTAGTTTTAATTCTAATATAACCTGTCATTTAAAATATGCAAAAAGCCTTTTAGCTTTCTTTGGGGAGTGCTCCATAAAGAGGAAGTCTATTTAAATCCACTTTAAAAGATCCAGCTGACTCAGGGTCTCATTATATGTGTGATCATATTACTGACACCCAAAAAAAGGAGCAAAATAGAATGGAAAAACATAATTTGTTGGAACACAGGACTACATGCAGTATCAGAGCAGATTAATTCATTAATTCTCAAGTAAGCAGGACAATTTTCAGTCTAATGAATAGATTCTATCTTCAAACACTAAACACTGTTAAGGTTTTGGTGAATGGAGCAAAATGAGAATCTCCCTTTGCTCTTTCCAAGAAAACCAAGCTAAATCCCTTGAAAGAGTGACCTGCACACCAGAAGCCTGAAACTGCATCACCCTGCTGGAGAAACCCCTCTGGCTACAGAAGGAAATTTCACCCTGCCCCAGGGTAAAAAACATACAGCAAAGTCTGCTGCCAATGGAGCATAAGCCATATCAAAATACCATTGAAAACAGCTAACTTTTCTGCTTCTAGTATTGCTACCAGGCTGTGGGAAAAGAAAAATTATCCTTGCAACACAGCACCAACAGTTTTGAAGGAGTGAATCGTCCTGATTTCATGCTCATTTTATATACCAGTCTAGGACATGACTTTCTAACTTTACATGTGTAAATTCTAAACATTTCTTTCTGGTGAGAGTTGTCACCACCAAATTAAAAGTTTCAACATTCTTATTCTTATTCTTATTCTTATTCTTATTCTTATTCTTATTCTTATTCTTATTCTTATTCTTACTATTTAGTGTGTTCTATTTCAGCTAAATACAAGGCTAGTTTTTTCCTTTGGGGAAATACCTAATTCCCTACTAATTTAAGCTGTCTTCTGAAAGAAGAAGTTCACCCTGTTGACTCCAGGGAGGATTTTGGCTGACCAGACTGGGATGAAAGCGTTACCTGAGCAGGCATGACACCTCAGTCCAGCTGCACATCACTTACAGGTGCCACCAAGAAGCTTCTCAGGCTCCAAGGACACGAGTGCCACACCTGTGAAGGGAAAGTCTCAGCACAATCAGCTCCTGACCCCCTGGCACACAGCTCCTGCCTTGGTCCTGCACTTCCCTACCTGCCCCATTTGGCTCTGGAACATCCTGCAAATGCAAGCAAAAAGGGCTGCAGTCAGACAAAATCCATCCTGAGCAGAAACTGTCTTCAAATCTCTAAAAAGCCCCTTAACATTCTCCTGAACAGTTTAGTGAAGCTGTTTATTGGTTGGTTGTTTTGGTTTGTTTTTTTCTGGTTTCAGAAAATACAAAGAAATATATTCCTGCTTACAACTTTTAAGTTTAAGTACAACTTTTAAGGCCACAAATGGAAGTGACAAGTCTAAGTCACAAAACTTTTTAAGCTGAAACATGGAGCAAAAGCTCTTACCACTGCACTCCCAATTGTCCTGCAATTTATGTTATGACTGGCATAGAGGACATTTGCTATAGAAATCATCATTGAAAACTAAGATCAGTAATGGGGCAGAAGATTTTAACTGCTTGGCTAAGTTAAATTCTGTGCTTTCTCTGGAACAATAGTAATTTGGAGGCTCAATATGGTGTCTTTTACTGAGAAATCCTAGATAGAGCCAGAATGATTATTTTCCAGCCCTGTTCAAGAGAGTGGAGCAGGAAATGCCACACCTCACACTTCTCTGGGGACAGAAATTATTATTTTCCTCTTAAAAGACTGAAAAACACAGACTGAAAACAGTAGAAAACAATAGACTGAATGTGAAATGTGTCTCCAAAAACTTACTTGCAAATGGTGTTATGCCCATTTGCAAATTCAAGCAGCCCTGAAGTTGAAATAAGAAAATATTGCCGAGTTAACAATTGTTTGGTACATATGATAACCTCCTATTAAACAAATGGAACTTTTTCAACCAATATATTTAGATATATGTGTATAGGCATAAGGAGATCTGGAGTAACTTTTTTTTTTTTTTTTAAAATCTAGGTTTGGATAACAAGAGTTTGAACTTTTTTTTACTGGAATTAAAACACTGTTTAATGAATAAATCCTTTGAAGACAATAGTATAGCTACAGGAAGTCCCCTAAAACAATAATTTGTAACTATTTTTTTCTGCACTTCATAAATAATGAATAGTTAAAAAGAAAAACAACCCACTGGCATCACTTTTTTTTCCCCTCATGCACTGGTTATGCAAGCAGGCTACAAGATCCTTTTGAGGAAAAAATGTATTATTTTGACACTTTCCAGTCATTCTTCCTCACAACTGAATTTTTAAGACTTGTGGGGAAAAAGCTCAAAACATAGCATGTTTTGCAAGTAAGTAAAACAGTTTTTGAAACTGGAATACAAAACCATTATTCTTTTAATCTAACATCATAAAAATGTTCCTTCTCATAAGTAACGAGCTATTTATATTTTCTTTTTATTATAAATTTCTATCCAGAACACTTATCCACAACCTGACAAAGTAATTTAGTATGTTTCTATAAATAATGATGAGTGACTTATTTTTTTTTAAAATACTTTAAAAGAGAAACTGTCTCACCCACACTAAATTCCCAAATGTGAAAATCAATTTGCCTTCAAATCTGTACTTTACTCTTTTTTTTTTTTTTTTAAATGGAAAAAACTGGGGAAACAAGGTCATTAGAAAGTGAATATAAAACTATTAGATATATTTGCTCTACACTTCATTTGTTCCAAGCAGGTAATTTGGATAATCTTTCAATAATTACTGGTACCAAAAGAGTTTTTAATAACTCCATCCCGTTAACTATTTTAAAGACAGTACCATGCTGAAGTATAAAATGTAATAGCACAACAGGCAACACAAAAATCCCAAATGGTTAATGTAGGAAAGGAGGATATTAGCAATGACATTATCCTTGGTGGGAAGCAGCCACAAGGCTAAGCTTCACCCTACTGCTTCCTGTGAGAACTCTACACATGGCTATGGGCTCTAATTTCATTCCCCAAGTCAGGGTAAGACAAACAAAATGATACCACAATTGAACAGCATTTGCTCCATATCTGGAGCTTTCCTTGGGCAGCTCCTACCAAAATATCACCAGTTAAATATAAAATCTGATGAGACCTGTCCACCAAGTGCTGACTGATAAATGAATAATTTGGGAAAGCTGGAACCCAAGCCCTTTTTTTCTTTCCCCCATGCTTGGTCAGGACGTGCTGCCCAAACAAACCAACTCTGGGTGTGGATCCGTGCTGCCCACCAGAGCCCTCGCTGCTCCAAACCCTGCTGGTGCCACAGCGCTGGATCCCCTCAGCTCCAGAGATGGGTAGAATGGGCCCAGCAGGGCTCAAACCAGGGCTCTGCCTCAGGCATTTCTACCCTATCCAGCATTTAGAGCTGATCCCAAATCTTAAATTTCCCCTCAGAAATGCAGCACAAGTCCCCACTCCCAGATGTCACAGAAAGCCAGGCTGACACCCAGCCAGCAGACCCCCCAACATTCAGCCTCAAATTACACCCTGGGGCTCTTAAAGAAATCCAGCCTTCTGTCTGTCCATTATTTGCCATCATCCCTTGCCTTGGTGACAGTGAAAGACATTTGAAATTCTCAGCTGGGAAATAACGTCAGTGTTAGTAAGGTATATGTGTGGTTATGTAGTTTTACAATAGAATGACTACACTTGCATTTTGCAAAGTAACTGAAAAAAGTCAGCACCGTTCTCCAAATACACAAGGAATTAACACATTTGAAATGTGCTAATTAGAAATCTAAATTAATTTTAGAAATATATATATAATGGAAAGATATTTGCACAGCATTTATTTAATGGGTAATTACCAGTAACAGAAGACTAGCTATTTTTTAATGCATGTATTTGAAAATGATGAATGAAGCAAGATTTACTGTACCTGAAATATACAAATGGCAAAGCATGTTTAAGGAAGAATAAATTGCTTGAGGTTTTCTCAGAAATAAAGCAGCCAGATAAGTTATTTTTATTAATCCGTCAGCAGAACAAGTTGAAACATTATTTTGCACACTGTGAGTGCACCTTACTCTTCTTTTTAGTAGTGGGATAATTGTTAATTGTGAGAGAGAGAAATGTCTTAGCAGGTGTATAAAAAAGCAGAGTAGGAGGGAGAAATAATGAAGGAGAGCATCATGCCTTGGAGAGGACAATAAGAAAAGCTGCTAACATGGAGAACTGATAAGACATTAAACCACAAAATAATAATAATGATGCTTGGAAAGTGGGGCCATTATTGACTGATTTCTTGACCAGACTTGATTTGGGGTGGCTTTTAATGCATGCATTAAAATTAATTTAGACATACATAATTTGAAACTCTTTTTTTTTTTTTAAATGTAGTTTTAAATAGTGTTTTCAATGCTTATAGACCTATAGTTATAAGAAGGTAGATCACTGGGAATTTTGAACAAACATTGGCAAAAATAATGTGATCAATAGCTTTGAAAGCCCAGTTTGTTTCAATTTATCTTACATAAATATAAAAACATTTTAAAATATATTCTTGGAAATAGCACATCTGAGTCTGGTGTGGTATGCAGTGCACAGCAGAACTTAATGGAAGACACAATAGTGTCAACAGAACAAACCAGTTGGGGGGTGCTCTTTCCTTCCAGATGCTGCATTTTTTTTTTAAATTTCACATTCTCACTACCAAGATTTATCCTCCTGACTCAGGCTTTCCTCTCCCAGTCTACCACACTTCTTTTTCCTATACTCAGTTTACTGATTCTCACTTCACTTGCACGAATGCAACATCATTAACTCCACTTGACACACCTCTAACTTATACCAACACTTCAATAACCTCAGAATCAATCCCATTATCTCCATCACTACAGAAATGCAGAAGGAAGGTGAAGCCTCCACTAATGAACCTCAGTGTTAAAGGGACTCGTGTGATCAGAAGCATTTAATAGTCAAAACAGCAAATGTGTCCAGTTTGAGATTTAAAGAATTCACAGAATACACAGGTTGGAAGAGACCTTCAATATCAAGTCCAACCCAGCCCTTAACACCTTAACTAAACCCTGGCACCGAGTGCCACATCCAGTCTTGTTTTAACCACAACCAGGGATGGTGACTCCACCACCTCCCCAGACAGACAGTCCCAACAGTACTTGATCACTTTTTGTAAAAAACTTTCTACTAATATCCAACCTAAATTTCCCTTGGCACAGCTTGAGGCTGTTCTGTCAGTGCTGCCTGGAAGAAAGAGACCAGCCCCACCTGAGCACAGCCACCTTTCAGGGAGCTGTAGAGGTGATCAGGGCAACCCCTGAGTCTCCTTTTCTCCAGGCTGGACACCCCCAGCTCCCTCAGCTGTTCCTCACAGGGCTCCTGTTCCAAGCCCCTCACAGCCTCGCCTTGTTGCCTCCTCTGGATGAGCTCGAGCTCTCAAAGTCCTTCCCAAACTGAGGGGCCAGAGCTGGACACGGCACTCGAGGTGTAGCCTCACCAGTGCCAAGGACAGGGGCAGAATGACCTCCCTGCTCCTGCTGGCCACACCATTCCTGATCCAGGCCAGGGGCCATCGGCCTTCTTCACCACCAGGATACTCTGCTGGCTCATGTTCAGCTGCTGCTGACCAGTACCCCAGGTCCCTTTCTGCCTGGGCACTGTCCAGCCCCACTGTCCCCAGCCTGTAATGCTGCAGGGTTATTGTGGTCAAAATGCAGGACTGGGCACTTGGACTCAGTAAACTTCATCTTGCTGGACTCTGCCCATCCATCCAACCATTCAGCTGGACTTAGTACTTCTATTTCTCCAACTGGCCATTTCCTCCAGCAGGTAGCAGCAGAATCTGCCCAGCAGCTCTGCTGTCAGCTGACTGCCACAGTCTGCATCACCATGAACACACCAAAACACCCAGCAAGCACTTAATGACCACGCTGTTAATGATGGGAACCCGCGGCCTCTCCCTCTACTGTAATGTAGTGTAGGGATACCCAGAGCTGGCTGACCAGGATAATGTCCATATGGAAACAAATTATTTATCAAATGGAACAGCTGGCTGCAGGAGAGCAGGAAGAATTCTTGCAAAACTGAGATTCACTTTTGCCACTTCACAAACACCATCCAGTTGCACTTCATGAAGATAATTATACTGTCCCTGGAGAGAACAGTTCAAGGTTGACACTGATGTATGAAGTGACTCTGGAGAGTGTTGGAAGCTGCAGACTGCGAAGGCTCCTGCTGTCTTTTAGTTATACAAATCTCATCACTGGGGTGGAAAGCTCCTCTGTTTTCACCATGATTAATAAAGACAAACTTGTTCCCTTGCATCTATTACTGAGTATACATCAAAGGCCTAGAATGAAAGGGCACTGATTTATAGCTAAAAGGTGTACTAAAAAAAACAAAGCAAAAGAAGTCTCTTGGTGTATACAAGTAGAGATCAGAACAGTGAGCAGGATTCCTCACATTCTAGTAAGTAAAAAGAAAAACTATATGGCAGATTTTAAACTCTTTCCCATATTATATAGGACTGTTTCTACTGAAGAGTTTCTACTGAATTCAATCTTCAAGTTCAAAACACCTCATGTGCTTTTTACAGTCAGTCAAGTGATACCAACAAAACTGTACTGAACTTAATTTTGCTTTTTATACTGCAGTTCAGATAGACCATGATTTGGCTCAGGTTCTTTCAGATTTCTCTAATCTAATTAAAAACCAATCTCTGCACAGAACTGATTCAAACATGGCAAAGTGATGGCTGTGCTCTGTTCTAATGGCATTCAAGGTGACGGTCATATAAATCTTTGGATCAAAGAGCCTAGAAAAAGTAAAAACCCTCCTGACAAATCAGTAATGAATTCCTAAGAAGACAAGGGAGTTACTTTTCCTGCAGAAAGATTATGCTACTTTTGCTATGTATATTCATCTATGAACAGCAATTGCTTTGTGTCAGAAGACAAACAGCTGGATAGACAGAACGCTGAGGCCATTGAAATTCCACTGTTAAAATTTAACGGTGTTCTATAATTCTACTCTTCCAGTAAAGCTTCTGAAAACTCCATTACGCACTGACAAAAAATAAATGGAAGAAAAACTTTTGTTTCATACATTGTTGCACATTTCCTGGTTCACAGACTCTCACTTTGGATGCTGCAGCTCACTTGAAACCATGAAGACAAAGAAAAACCTGAATTCCTTC
This sequence comes from Regulus satrapa, assembly GCA_013396955.1. Classification (NCBI taxonomy): domain Eukaryota; kingdom Metazoa; phylum Chordata; class Aves; order Passeriformes; family Regulidae; genus Regulus; species Regulus satrapa. Next base: position 261,716 of record VWZN01016735.1, on the reverse strand, counting down.
AAAGGATGGAAGCAGAACTGTCCTTAGTAATTCTGACAGTGAGTGACACTGGTATATTGTCAGCTCCTCACTGGGGTTTGGTCAGACAGGTGGACATTACACAGTAAAGGCCCTGTAGGCCACTGTTGGGAAGGACAAAACCTGACAAACCTAAACCTGGGTTTGCCTTCCTTCTGGCAGGCAGAAAGCCCAGTCTCTTGTTCAGTGCTCTGGGATACAAACCAGCATTCACTTGCACATAAACAGAACCAGAATCCCATTATTCCTGCCTAGGCCAAATTTGGGAGGTATTTCAGTTCTGAGGAAAAATAAGAGGAGCTAAAGAAATTATTGACATGGACATAAATTGTGTGGTTTAGCACATCCATACCTGAGAATCTAATGAATTTACATAAATGTCCAAGCAGCTCATGTTTGAGTCCCCAGTTAGTTCCTATGTGAGCACACCATCAGCACAAGTGCTTAATTAGTTCATGGGCACCATCAGTTTGTTGCCTTAAGTTTTAGCTTTTATATTTTTCAGATCCCATGCTGTTTTAGTGTGTATTTCTGGGCTTCATATTAAGTGTTGGTAAGCTCTCTTCACAGAATGAGCAGACAAAACAATTCCTTCCTTCGCTTGGGACCAAAGATAACTGACACAGATCTCAGGCCCAAGAGCACAAACAACAAGGAATTTGAGACAGGAAAAATGAGGATTGAACATCATAACCTGAAGCTTTAAGTGGACAATTAGCTCCAATATGCTAATGGGCCAAAACTTATAAAAATGTGAGACATCATGACAGGTCAACTTCTGACTTGTGACCATTTTGGGCTCATCTTGGGTGCAGCCCTGACCAACCTCTTACACTGCCCAAGGTGCATCCACTGAGGCCTTTTAATAAATCCCTATTTTATCCTTTTGCTCTGTCTGGTCTCTGCTCCAGGTCAGCCTTTCCAGGCATCAAGTTAACAAACACCTTGCAGGGTGCAGGCAGCCTGTCCCGGGTGTGTCACCACAGCTCTGACAGCAGGGTCAGAGAGGCACCAGAGGCAAAATGATTCCCAGGAAGCAAATCAGCTCCCAGGGAATGACGGAAAACAGTCTGGGAGACTCTTGAGATGATTCGTGGCAGCAGAAACTGCTGGAAATATGCAAGTGGAGCTGCAGAAGGGGGAACTTATGTGGAGATTTTTCAGTTTTGAAAATTACTCCAAATGGGGGGGAGAACATCCATGGAGTCCGGGTCTCCTCCACCTTGGCTGTTTCCTGAACTTGCCTCAGCCCGTTTCACTCATTCTCTCTCATCCTGACATGTCTTTCTGATTAAAACTAAAAATCAATGTTTCAGTCTTGCTTCTGGCATCTTCCACTACCAGCCAGGTGGACTGTGAGTTAGGATTGCTACTATGGTGGTCACACTCCAGCTTTCAGTGCCACAGTAAACTTTATGCTTTTTGGAAGACAAATACTGCAGATGTAATGCTACAGATAAATGCTTGACAGCATGCAAAATGCTCTAAGAGAAAACAGCTTTCTAGCACAAAATTGAAATTGGTTTTGTTGCATTCCTTCCCTCTACATCAGCATCATGTAAAATGTAACTCTAAAAATTTTAGCTGTGTTAAAGAAAAAACTCAGAATCAATCCCACAGCAAGTGCACACACAGATATTTAAATATGTACACACACTTATACGCGTCCAGTCTTTTTCACAAAGCACAAGCTCAATGTAATATATACATTAGTCAGCTGGCACAGGGTAACTTCTATCAAATTATAATTCACAACAATTTAAGTACGTTTTGGTCTTTCCCTTATAAAGCTGCACAAACAAAACCTGCAGAGCACCAACAGCACTGTTTCAGAAATGCAATTATGGCTCATGCAGGGACTGCAAACAGGCTGCAGCCTCCCATTTCAGTCCATGGACTCTGCAATGTGCTACCAAATACTTAACCACAGGTTGCCCACGAGCTCTTATTGGGAGATCTCTCTGGTGTGCTAATTAGTTCAGAATGTAGCTGCCAAAATAAAATGACATAAAAGAGACTAATGCATCATAAATATCCCACCTGAGTAAAATAAGAAAACGTCTGTTAAGGACTTTTAAACGTTTGCTTAATTATTGGGAGAGGGAACTCTAATGGATAAAAAGGAAAAAGCGAAAAGACAAAAAAGGGAATAAATGCTTGTTTCTTCCTCTTTTCTAGAGCTGGGTTGATTCACTGTGATAGGTGGCTTATTTTTTTCTATGTAGCTGGTCCAAATACAGGCTTATTTGCACATAGTATTATAAACTGGGCCTGAGCTTTTGGTGAAAAAAAAATGGGAAAAGATGCTATTTTTCCCTGATCTTCATCACAGGGAGTGGACAAAAGTTTCTCACCTCAGCACATAAGGTTAAAAACCCTGAATCCCAGAAGCTGGCTGTGCTGGCTGCAATGCCAGGAGTACAGATGTACATCAGTGCTTACTCATCCACCCTGAGAATGGATCCTCCATCCCAAATTGCTGCTCTCTGGAACAGCTTCTCTGCAGGTGGGACTGGGGAGCTTCAACAATTAGAAAATCAACCCAGCACAATTAGCAGGCTCAGGGTGACAACTGGCAAAGCATTCCAGGACCCAGCCAGATGCTGACATGCAATGGGTTTCGGAGGAATTCTAACATTTCTCATTTTCTACAGACAGATTGCTTGGAAGTATCTGATAGGCACTTCTGATCTCCAGGGTTTTGCAGCCTTTCTGTTTGTTGTGGAAGAGCTGCAGCACTGAGGAGGCTGCAGCTTAAAGGTGGCTGAAATGCTCCCTGCCAGTAGCAGTCCCAGTCACAGGGAAGAATATTCTGTTGTTAATGCAAAACAATAAAATTTAACAATTAAATTCTTCCTAGATATATACTAAGCTGAATTAATGACAAACGCTTCTCTTGTGTCATGTTCAATCTCTTAAACATGGTCTCATTTCTCTCCCTGGAACACCCTCCTCTTGTTCAAACACTGATTTGAAGTGAGCCATTTCTAGGGGAAAATACCCAACATTGAATATTTTGTGGCAGTTCGTTACTCAGGCATCCTGAAAAGAGCATGTGTTGCAGACGAAACAGTTTTGACTTGGGGAATTTTCCTTGTTTTATTCTTATTTAACAAAGTTAGTTTAAAAAAAGAAGACATACTACAGTTCTCCTTTACGCTAATTGAAAATTAAGAATCATCAGAGTCCTACAAGAAGTAATGTGTATTTGAGTGCTGACTCCTTCAGAGCTCCTAAGGATAAAAGCAAACAACATTATACAAGCTTATATTGTGCATACCCTGCATAGAACTAGTCTGATTTGGTTTGATTTTTACTTTGGCCAGGCTTACAGTTTGTTTTTAAACACTGTTATCTTTTAATTATTTTGTTATCAATACTGGCATGCAGCCCAGATGACAGGCACTGTTGATATTTTCCCATTTTCTCCATCTACTTTAGGCTGTTGACTAACAGAAGTATGAAAACATTTCCCTATTAGCTAAAATTCATTACTGCTGTTTAAAAATAGTTCGATGCACTCAAGGCATAGTGATGCATACACACACCTACCAATCTGATGGTAGATTTTTAACCTTATTAACGGAAACATGACAATTAGCAGAATCACTGGGAAGTTATTAAGGATCAATGGATCCATTTGCTGGGAGGAAATGAGAAAATAATTCCAGTTCTTCTGATAACGCTTTTAAAATTATCATACTTGCATAGGAATGGATTCATTTACAACAACAGTTTGGAAGCAATGGGATTTCTGACAAATGCTGTGCTCTGCTGGGTTCTGATTACTGATGGTTACAACTGCTTGCAGAGAAGTACACGCCACCTTCTAAGAGATAAGAGAAGGAAATATGGCATGAGGGGAAGAAGCAAGGGTTAGGAATGCTCTTCCCCTCTGGAAGCAGAGTCAGTGCTAGGAACAGCCAATTACAAAACTGTCATGACAGCCCAAGCTCCTGGGCTGGCAAAGTCACAAACAATGGTCCCAGGAGAAATAAAAGGAAAAATTTCCAACAAAGATATGCCTGCAGTGAACAAGTCTAAAAGGAATTGTAAACCTACAAGGAGAGGTCCTGGACAAAAGCTGCTGCTGCTGCTGCTGCTGTGTGTTGGGACAGGAGGCCCTGCAAAGAGCAGCTCTCACTGTCTCAGCGCAGCCCTGCAGCACAGAGAGCCCAGGGCAGGGGCCCTGAGAAATGCACCCATGCTGCAGGGTCCCATGGAAAGGACCAATGGCTTTTATTCAGGAAGAAAGCCGGTGAGGGACATTTTTTGTAATGTTAATCTGGCTAAAGAAAAAAAACCCCAAAACCACAAAAAAACAAAAAAAAAACCCCAAACAAAACAAACAACCAACAACAACAAAAACCCCAAACAAATAAAAACAAACAAACAAAAAAAAAACACCCCAACAAACCAAACCCTAACAACAAAACAGCTCTTCTGAATTTCTAGGAAGGCTCAGGACAGTCAGGAGGGACAAGCATCCTGCACTGTGCAGCCCTAAACCACTGCAGCTTTTGGGCTCATCAACAGCAGAACACCTTTGAAATTCACATTTTTTGGCACCACACAGACTGATGGCTTTGTCATCTGTCTCAATAATTATTGTAACAAAGAAGCCAACTCTGTGGGCTAGAGAATATTTCCCCATCATGTTGTCTCATGTATTGTTTATGCTATATATTTTACCATTTGCAGCATTTGTAGAGGCCTCGACAATCATTTGGTAGTGTCTGCAACATAATTGAATAGAGTTTTATTATCCCAGTGAGTAGGAATAAATATTTAATTCTTACGTACCATATGACAGCGGGAATTGTTTCAGCCAATAAATCTTTTTGTTATTCTACTTTTGCATATGCACTTTCTGTGGAGACAGAAGTACTTGTACAAAACCTTCTCAGTTACTTCAATGAAAATAAAATATTTGGCAAGGAATTTTTATTTAAAACTTTCTCTCTTCTTCCCATATATAAAAGCAAGCAATTTTTTTGTGTGTTTTATCCTTTTAAATGAATCCAAGAAAATACAGACTTAAATCATCAAAAGGAGAGGGGGAAAAAAAAGCAATAAAAACAGCAGTGGAATAAATACACATCAGTTTAACCCTGTGCTTCTCAAAGCTCAGATACCTTTCACTTCCCAGGTAACTGTGAGCAAGAACAAAAGTGGCCCCAAAAGGACAAAAACCTTCCCCCAAGCTTCACTAACACAAAATAATAAAAAACCTCAAATCAGCCAGAGTTTCAGAATTGTGACTTTAACATGCTGAGCACAATCTTATTTGTTGGTGTTTTGAGACAATGGATAATATGGCAGAAATGTGTTCTGTTTTTGTTGTTGTTGTTGTTGTTTGTTTTTTTTTTCTTTTTTAATGCAAAGAAAGAAAACGACCATGAGGGATCCTGAGACTGTTTTCAGCTGCAGCAGGAAAGCAACACTCTGTCTCCAGTGGGAACTTAGCTTTGCAAAGAAAGTAAGGGACTTGAGAAGAGATGACTTGGGGACTTTGGTTTTTAAGAACTTAAAAATTCTGTACCTAAAGAAAAGGAGGGTAGAGACTTTCCTCTTAATACATAAAAGTAAAAATAACACTGTCTCATAAATGTTACAGGATTTCTAATTTTAGTCAAAAAAAAAAAAAAGAGGTAGAAAGTTTTACAGAGTTCTATTAATTTAAGTCTCTGTAAACTGAAGAAATTCACCAGATCTTTTGATATGCTAACAACCAGACTTCCTCTGCCAGATGGGGGTATCCAGAGAGACCAAGTCCCTACTGTTACTGTTTATACAACAAATTATTGTTCTGTGGTCCTAGGGAATATGATAGTGGGAGTTCAAGGTAAAGCTTAATCCAGATGGAACTTCTCACAAAATTAACAGCTCTAATTTGTTTATGTTCAAACCCAACATGGAATCAGAATAAGTGCTCTTATAATTCAACTTACAATTTCACAGCAGTGTTTACAGTGGTTTTGGATCAGCAGAAAAGATGAGCTGTCTTGCCTGGGTTTGAGCTTTTGAGGGTTTATTTTTTGTTTGATTTCCTGTTGCTTTTTTAGTTATTTTTCCCAATCCAGTAAGCAGATAGAATGGATTTACTAGTCTTTTCTCAGAAGAAAGGTAAAAAAAAAATGGCCTGCAGATGGAAAAGACAAAATAGGGCAGGGTGTTAAAAGTCACCAATCAAAGTGAAGTAACCGCATTGTATCTTATACTTCTCATTAAAAACTAAAACCATAACAAAACTGCATAGCTGAGACTGAAACACCTGAGATTTCTAAGAAAACAAAGTTGTACTCTTCTCCTTTTCCGTAATTTTTGCAATTCATTTTCCAGTGAATTACAAAAAGCGCAGCATGGCAGAAGGAAAGCAGTGAAATCCAGAGCTTCTGCGGGGCCAGGCTGTTCCCCAGTCTGATGGGTGCCAGGGCAGCTCTGCCTTCCCCATCAGTTACCTGCTGCTGGAAGGTTCCCTGCACATCAGGGTGCATCTTTATACCCCTTAGCCAGTGTGGGGGTGCAAAAAGAACATCTAAAGAACTTTAGGTGGTGCAGCTGGGATCCGATCCACACCAAAAGAAAGAAGTCTGGCAAGGCAGAATGATTCTCTGGAAGTCTGACTTGGAAATAGTCTGTTTTCCCTTACTCCCTGCTATCTGGGATCACTAGAGTTAATTTGATGCACTCATCTACATGTTCATTTTTAAAATTTAAAACAAAAAAAAATATTTAAATTTAAAAACATATTAAATATGATATGTATTTATTTTTAAAATGTGTATTTATTAGTACTCTCAACAGGCCATCCAAAAAGTGATGGAAGAAGGACTGCAAAACACAGAACTTGAGCAGATAAACCTCCATGAGCTAAACAATTTCTGAGAGACTTGTTCTTTTATATGGGCCATATTAATTTGGGCAGAGAACTTCATTTCACAACACTGTCAGGCCAACAGCACTTTTATGGGCGAGATTCACTCTAAATTCCCTCTGCAAAATACATCAAGGAGATGGACTGCTTTTGTTTTACTTTAGCAAGGGAAAAAGAGCTGAGCAATAACTGTGTTATAACGATTATTAATGTAGATGTAAGAAAGCACTGTGAAGACAAAGGATCACATCTCCATCCAATTTGCTGTATGCTAAAACTGCTATCACTTTGCTGAATGAAGTACAGAAACAGCAATTTGTAAAAGCAGGAACCTGGCCAAAGTTGTCTTTATGGTTTCATGTAAACTAAATGGTAGCACCCAGTACTTTAGATGGCACCAGGAGCCACTCTGCAAAGTTACTCTCCTTGTACTATGCATTTTTCTTCTAAATAAATGGTCACTATATAATAGCTGGCTACTCACATTTCCTCTCACTGTTCCCAAGATAACAAGCTGTAATCATTGTGGGGAAACCCAAGCTTGTGGTTGATTCTAGGATATCACTGTAAAACAGCAACAGGCCATAACTACATTTAATCTGTTATATTCTGCACTCCTGTCATCCTGGCACAATTCCATTTTGGTATGTGCTTTAAAAACTCATTGAATTGTTTCTACTAAAACCACCCTTCAATATTTACTAAAGTTTTTTTGTTGTTGTCATTGTTTATTTGGTTTTTCTGTTTGTTTTTTCTCTTCTTCTGAAAGCTCATTTTATAGAAAATGCAGACAGACCTTAAACTTTACTAACTTTTCCTTCTCTTTCTCCCATTGCACATTTTCACAGTACAGGAAGCTATAGGCATCACTTTTCCTTTCTCTCTCTTTCCAAGATTTTATGCTATTTAGAAAATCCCTCATTCTGAACAGTGCCTTTGCCTCTCCTAAATGTTCAAGAACCTTTCCAACTTTTACAGACAGTTCTGCACTCTTTTCCTTAAGGCCAAGACCAGTAGTGAAACATCATATTTGGGGCATCATCTTTGTATGTTTTTGGTGTGAGGTCACCAACAGTGACTGAATCATGAGGGGAAAAAAAAGCCTGCTGATCTCATACAGAACACAGGCACTTACTCATAGCTCTCAGTACTTCTGGGCCTTCTTAAAGTAACCTTTTCAAACCTTCAAGTATTCTTCAAACCCAAAATTCACCGAAAGAGAATATTGAAACCTCCATGCAATTTTGTTTTCAACTGAAAACTTTTTGTTCTACTTCTTCTGGGTTTTTGTTGGTTTTTTGTTTTGTTTTTTTTTTTTTTTTTTTTTTTTTTTTTTTTTTTTTTACTTCCTCCCCACCATGAATTGTCAAAATCATGAATCTCACTTGTTACAGCTGCTCTGCAGAACTTGCAATGGACAGGGATAACACATCTGTGGCAAATATCTAAAGCTCAGCTCTGATCAGTGCAATCAGATATATGGAAATTGTTTGACACACTTCCTCCACATGTGGGCTCAGACAACTTTAAATCTAGCATTAAAATGTATGAATATGTAACTGGAGCAAGTCTGAGAGTCTTCTGATGCTGCATGTCACTGATCACTGCTGACTGAATCACATTTTACTTGTTTGAGAGCTCCTCCATGACCCTTCCAGAAAGACCAAAGGTGTTGGAGTGAAAAGTGTTGGAGTCCAAAGGTGAAGATTTAGGCACCAAAAATAAAGATTTTTGGCTTTCTCTCTCATAACATCTGCACTGCCATTCTGTGCTATGAATTTTATCCAGGTCCTAACACAACTCTGCAGGTTTATAACATCCCAAGGCACTCACCACTAAGTGATGGAGGGCAAGGACAAAGGAGCTGGGACAAAATGCCCCTTGGGAACTAAACAGAGTGACCTGGGGGGGAGGTCACACAGAACTTCTCTCTTTCCTGCTGCAATAATTAGCATAACACAAATAAGTAATTTGTTTGTATCAAGTAGTCGTTTACCTGAAACAAAAAAAAGTACTTATTTACAAGGAGAAATGAAGCACTAAGATTGTCTCTATACCTTACACTGTGGATAAGTGACAAAAATGGAAGCAGTATGGAGACCAAATTGTTTCATAAGAAAGAGAAATTGAACAGAAATTTGAAAATTACCATTATTTGAAAAGAGAAAAGGAAGCCTAATGAAATAACATTACACAACTGGACTTGATTCTTTCAAAACCAACAACAACAAAAAAAAGATAGATTGATCCAATTTATAATTTGTATTTCCTGTAAGCCTGCCAGAAGATGTCAAAATCTATAACAGCCAATGTCTGCCTCTTATTGTACATCACAGTGTAAGATTCAGCCTTTATTCCGCAGTAGAACAGAATTTTAAAGATGTATCTCTCTGTGTGTGTACAGAAATGACAAACTAATGGTAAAACAACGAGGATCTAGTATAGCAAAAAGGATGAGCTGGGTATCTGAACTACCAGGGCCAGCAGAGTTCCTGTTTGCTGTGTGAAGAGAAGCCACAGGGAGAAAAGCAGAACCTCTGATTTATTAATTCCTCAGCCTCTGGGTAGAGTCAACAGCCCAGGCATCAGCTGGGGTCTGATTTCATTGTACTGATTTCAAACCCTGCACCTGGACACCATCTAAGCCCAAGCAGCGTGGTGAGACCCAAAGGGCTGACACATGCTGCACTTCATCTGGTTTCATTCCTAAACCCTGAGTGCTGGATGAAGCCCTCACCAGCTCGGGAGTCTCCTCAGAACGACCTGCAAGGTGCAGCCATCCCTCATCACTACCCCAGCCTTACCCACCCCAGCCAAATTCCCTCTGTTGCACATTCCAAGTCCAGCAGAGGCTGTGATTTCTACAAACAGAGCCAGCTCTGCCCTCTGGAACCAGTAAGTCACGGAATCAAACATTTCTGACAACCAGAAAACACAAAGAGGCACAAAAATTAGCTTTTCCAAAAGTGCTCTGCTCAGGTTCCAGTCTCCCACCTCTCCCTGAAGCCTCTGTGTTGCACTTTAACCAGCAGTGTTATGAAGAAAAGGAACCATTCTTCTCAATGCAAAGAAAGCATATTTAGTCAACAAGTGACATTCTCAACAATTAAATAATCTATCACTAATTAAAGAACTCTCCTTTAAAAACTGCTGCATATTTCTTCCTTAGAAATCTCATTACTCAAGGAATCAACTTCTCAGTGATATTTTAGCCAGCAATTGTAAACTCAGTAACATTATATAACAAAGTATGCAGTGGTCTCAATTTACACACACCTTTTAGGAAGCTTTGGAAAGGCAGGTTATTATAATTTGAAAAAACACTCTACGTGCCCTTAGACCTGAATACAGAACGATTATGAAAAAGAAAACACACTCAAGAAGTTCAATAAGCCATTTATAGCCCTTTAGAACAAACATGACACTTATTTTCATTTTAAGGCTTTATGGCAAAGCTAAATACATTACCACCTATCATTCTATCAGTGCTCATTTAAAACAAACAAACAAACAAACAAAAAAAAAAAAGAAACAGAACAGCCCTACAACCAAAATCAAGCACCTCAAAATTACTTCAAACCATCTTTCTTTTACCCCCATTTCTCAACAGCCAAGTAAAGAACATAGATGGGTTTGGTGCACAAGGACACTTCCGAGTATCAGCTAAAATCTGACAGTGTGAGGTACTACTGTGATTTATAAACTGTTATTAAAACTGCTACAGATTTATAAACTGTCCAAACTCCCAGAATGGTAAACTCTGATGTAGTATATAAACATTATGGATATGATAGTTTACATAAGGATATCCCAAATATTTCAAAAGCTTCTTCATTCAGCTCCTTCATTCTGCTTATATTTCTCTGCAGCTCTGTAGCTCAAGGTAAGCTCTATCAATTTAACAAAAAAGTTGGCAGTGCACTTAAAGTCTGTTACCAAAGGAAATTAGGAAAAGGCATTCATTTTCAGGACACACCCTTCTAGCAAAACCTTGCTGCAAAAGTAGAGTCCACGTGTAAAACCTTGTTTTTAACTAAATCACAATTTCTTTGGTCACCATACAGTTTGATTAGCCCCTGATGTCTCCTATGCCAAAGACAAAAACATATCCTTCTTTTTTTTAATTATTCAATTACTTGACTGTCAAATTCTCTCCAGCCTGTTTTCACCTTCTAATTCTGCAGTGACTGGGTTGCAACAGCAGCCAGATTTCTGTTTGTCACTGACTCCAGAGTTTACCTGATCAGCTCCAGCTGCAGGTACCAGAAACAGCCTGGGGTTCCTCTTCTTAAAGGGCTTGAGCTTAGAGCAGGAACCAAACTGCACTGCACAGTTACTCAAATTTATCTCAGAGCTTTGCTTCATATGGCAAAAGACAAACTAAATCCAGGTTTACTTCTAAAATATCGAAATTATTCAAAATTTGGCCTTGTCACCTCAGCTTTCATTCACATGTACAAAAAAACTCCAAAACTTTTTCTCAAAAAGTTACTGCCTTGCTCTCTCCATGATGCACAGACTGTACATTTCCTGCTGAGAAAGGAAAATGTGAAAAAAATTTTGGAAAAAAAAAAAGCAGCACAGCAAGTTTGGAAGAAAGTCCCCACTTACGGGAAATGACAGAATACTATTGAGAAATTACTACTGAAGTATTCTAAACACTAAAGGAACTTACAGACTACCAAGGAGAAGTTTTCCAACTGGAAAAATGAACTTAGCATGTGTGATGGTAGGAAAAAAAGAAATATGAGTAAGAATCAGAATTAATGAAGGGTCAAACAGAATTCATCTCTATGTCCTAATTTTGAATAGGCAAGTTTATCCTTCCTTCCTCTGAAATTTCATAAGATATAGTTAATTCTTGCTTCAAGAACCTCCGTGTAAAACTTTCCTATAGGAATTAATCAGTTCATTTGTTTTGGCCTCTCCAGCTGGTCAGTGATGCAGGAGAACCACTCCAGTTCTAGGATCTAATACTAACAAGCAAACCTCTCACTCCACAAAGATTATTAATTCTTAAGGATCTTTCCACTCTGCCAATGTGTTTTGCTAAGAATAATTTTTTTTAGAAGTCAAGATTTCTTTACACTACTTGAAAATGAAATATTTGAGCTACATTTGAGTTCCTGCCTTCCTTTTGTGAGTGCTGTCCATAGAAAGAGCAGAGGAGAGACTGCAAAGCTCTTTTAAAAGGGGTGGCAAATGCAGAAATTCCCAGTTAGTGCTGTAAATATCATGAGAGAAAATGCAGCTGAGAGCATTATTTATAGCAAAGTTTAGACACCAGCTACAAGCCATTTTCAGAAGCTGTTCTTATCTATATATCACACCTTGATGCTCGAGTTCTTACAGCTGGGTATTTATGAAGGCAATTTGAGAGGTGCCTTGAATAAAAACACTGGGGGAAGACTTTCCTCTGATAGAAGTATCCCCTTTAACCAACTGCGTTTGTCACAAGAGCAACACAGTGATTTAACATAATCAGCCTTAAATGACATTGTTCCCACAGTATATGTAAATAAACCAGGGCCATTAATTCCAATTTTCAGTAATAGACAGCTGCATTTGGTTAAAAAAAAAAAAAAAAAAGAAAAAGCAAAACAAAAAAACAACAAAAACAAAAAAAAAACCACCAAAACCCATGGTCTAAATAGATATTCAAATTCTATTTTCCTAATTCAGCAATACAGAATTAATTATCCAGTTAAAAATACCCTGACACACATCTGAAATGAACCTTTAACACCAACAGCAAAATCCCCATCTCAGCACTGATGATTTATCAAATGGATATTGCATCTACTTTTATAATTTACATCATTAATAAAGTTTTCTATAAGCATGTTCTGCTTATTTAAAAATGCCAGGTAATCTGCTGGAGACATTCTTTCTTTAGCTGTTTATCATTTAGAAAATAAAACATGATGACAATCTTAAATCCCAAATAAAAGCAAACATTTGTTTCAGATTTTCAAATTGTCAGTCACCACCAGACCCAGCGATTCAATAGGTAATTAAAAACAAGCAATATATATTTTTTTTATTTTTTGCTTTTTGCTCTGAGTAGACAGGAGTACAGCTGTGGCTTCAGGGAAACAGACATTGCTGACATGTCTGCAGGAATTTTTCGGTTCCCAGGAACCACTGGGGACACCTTCTGCCTGTCCCAGAAAGATGAGATGGCGTGCTAAGGCAGTGGAGCAGTGACAGCCTCCAAAGATGCTGTGGCTTCTCTTTTTGCTCTGAGTTTGAAGAAGCTTCTCCTACAATTTAGTGCCCAAAATTTAGTAATGCCAAGGTTTTTTTGTTTGTTTGTTTGGGTTTTTTTATCTAAACACATCCTAGATATTTTCTCGTGCCACTCTTTTATTAAGGAATTATGACCTTAGCTATTGAGAGTGGCATAAACCTTTCTGCCTAAACATTTCATATTTTCAACATTTAAATCAATATTTCATTTGGGCAGTGAGATGTACCCTATTGGGCATTTAACTTTCTAATATCACCAAACTAGCAAAAGAAAGAAATAATTTTATTTTTTTAAATCAGTTTGTTCTTGTTGCTTTGATAAGTGATGAGAAACCATCAATAAACTCATGTTTTAGGTTTCGTTTTTTTGTTTTGTTTTGTTTAACCTTAACTGAACCAGCATTGTTTGCTAAAACACAGAGCAGTCAGTAGCTGGCCCCAAAGTGACTACAAACTCACATCATGCATATTTAATAACATGCTATAGCAGAAATATAGCATACATTCTGTACTTCTACAAGAAAGCAATATTCATTATTCTGCAGATTATTCCTTAATAAATATTTCAGAAACTTGAAGTTAAAAAAAAGAAGAGAATAGCATATACTATGCTCTTGATAGTTTAAAAGCACTTTTGTTTTCTGACCTATGATGAATCCTTATGTTCTTTTCATTTCTGATGCATTTTAATGCCATTATGGGTTTGAAATTCATCTTTTGGCCACTTTGAGGAGATAAAGATATTGATGTTTAGTTAGCTTGCACAAAGAAGTTAAAAGTCGTATTCCATTAGCATGCACAGAGCTGACACTTTATTATTATTATTGTTCCAGATTCCTTGGATATCTTCACACTTTATGGACTTTAACTTTATGGGCATCAAGAAGAAACTGCCAGAAATGCTCAAAATATCCTGTTCTGAAAGGCAAGGAAACTCAGGGCTGGGCTGCCTCTCTTCTCACTTGCATGTGGTAACATCAAAGGCAAAGAGCTATTTGAGAAACAAAACAAAAACAAAAACAAAAAACAAACCCAAATTATTCCCGCAATAGTGTGGTTTTTGAGCTGATTTGTGTAGCTGTGCAAGCATTCTTAAATTAATCACAACAGGCAGTGGGTTGAGACAATGCAGCTGCTCTGCTCTTCGGATACAGAGAAACTGTTCGGGATTGTGGGCAGGGACTGCCACCATCCCTGGGCTGTGGGCTCAGGTGGCATCCCTGGAAAGGATGGGATGTGCCAACAGTCCCTGGATGGAAGTGCAGGAGTTTATTGGTGTTCTGCTCACCCTGCTGTGGTGCTGATGATCCTCAGGGACAGCTCACTGCCTGTAATTACCAACGTTTTGTTAAATCAATGAACGGATTCGATTTGTCTGTGCTTTAAAACACGCAAATAGTGAATTTTCAGCAGGTTTGTATTCACGCATGTACACACAAGCTGGGGAGGAGTTTGAGAGCACCTCTGAAGTGTTGGTGGCAGAGACAGGGCAGAAGACAAGTCCTGGTTCTCTGTTGTTGCCATGGGCTCTGTCCTTTAGTGTTCCAGCCTGGACACTACAGGCTGAGCAGATGGAAGGAGCACCTCCCTTGCCCTCCCTGCAGCACCCTCCCAGCACATCACAGATCCCACAGGGATCCCAAGGGCATGGTGCTGACTCATGGCCCTCCCAGGGCTCTTCCTGCAAAGCTCTCCCCACTGCTCACCATGCTCCAGCTCCAGCTGTTCTCCATGCACACAATAAAATACAACACACATCTTCATCTGCGCTGCATTCTGAGGTATTGCCATGGGAGATATTCTCCCAAGGCAAATAAAATAGGGAATTAGAACCACTGAGAAATTAGCATCTTCAAAGATCCAACTAGATTTCTTTGAGGATTTGGGTTTTTTCCCCCTTTTGGTGAAGCATGGTAAAGGAGAAAATTTGGGGATTCAAAAGGGATTTAGGTCTGCTGCAGAACTAAATGTCTGCTTAAAAGAGGAGACACAATTGCAGAGGTGGACTTGAACATTGAAACAGAGTAGAAATAACAGGGTTACTCTCTCTGGTTTATAAGTTTAAAAAAAAGAAAAAAGATTGCTATGGAAGTAGTCAGAAATTTGACTTTAGGTCCCTTCTAAAGGAGGAAAGAATTAATGATGTAAATAAAGTTAGACCTGAGGCCAGAAATACAGCCAGGTTCTCCAAAAAGAATATTCGTTCTCTTCAGAAAGAAACACATTTAAGCCCAAGGCCAGAATCAGTCTCTGGGGTAGGAGAAATAAGAAGAAAATTATCTTCCTAGGACTAAAAAACAAAACAAAACAAAACAAAACAAAACAAACACAACAAACCAACCCTCCCCCTCCCCCCCAAAAAAAACCAAACCAACCAAACCAAACCTGAAGAAGCTTATATATTTAGGCAGGAGAAAGCTTTTGTCCTCAGCCCTGAAACACATCAAACAGAAAGCTGAGTTTTGTCACGTGGCAAGTGTTTTGGAATAGAAAGGATTTCAGGATCCTGCAGAAGCAGCTCTGCCATGGGCTGACCTCCAAAGCAGCTGCCGGAGCTGCCCCAGGTGAAGGAATCCCAGCAGTCTGCTGAGCAGCGGAAGGGCACACAGGGCTGCTCAGCAGCACGGAGGGGAGGACAGAAAATAAAGATACCAAATGCATGCTCTCCTCTTAATGAGTTGTTAATTCATCTCTCCTAGCCAGGGCCTTTTATTAGAGAATGTAAATCTCAGACAGACAAGGAATCCTGAGACTTTGAAATTGCCTTGTAAATTAGTTACTGGTAATGAAACCATTTAGTTTTTGAAGGGACGGGATTGTGAGGGCTTTCCACGCTGAAATTATTTAACATTACTGAAGCAAATAATTAAACTGTGCTGTATAAAAACTCCCATAATAATATTCACACGATTTTCCTTTCTCCCTTCTTAAAATTTTTACATTATGAGACTTGTTATTGATATGTGAAATAAAAATCTGACTGTCACGGCCAACCTTACATTCATTGTTTCAAGTTACATAAAAGATGTAGTACACGATGTAAGAGATTCAAGAGAGATTCATCTTCACCATATAATCTATAAAGAGTCTTACATTTCAGACAGTTTAAAAATATACGCAGATATAGAGGTATTTTTAAAAAAACCTTAAGATAGTCATAGGTTTTAAATTAAACTTTGAACAGGTGGAATAATAACGATTCAAAGTCATGTCGGATGCTTTATCAGTGCCATCTCAAGTCAGACTTCTGCTTCCAAGAAACATTTTTCTTATCAGTGATGATGAAGGAGAACCATAATCATATAATTTAATGTGGAAGAAATATTCCTCAACCTGTCCTCATTCAGGTTTCTTTGCTGCTGTTTGGAAAAAAAAAAAAAAAAAAAGGTAGAGAAGAC
>VWZN01016735.1:173996-195406 GCA_013396955.1 Regulus satrapa | reverse complement strand
TTTTTTTTTTTTTGTCTTCAAGATTTTAACAGTAAAATGTGCCTGACTGACAAGACGTAGAATAGAAACAAAATATTCTGCCTTATTTAAGTGGTCAAATAATGACAAATAAGATGAGTGCTGCAACATGCATTTGAGTGTATTTCAGACATTGTGTCAGTAAAAGTAAGAATATAGACCAAAAATTAAAACAAGTGAAAAAATAATTAGTAGAATAAAAAGAATAGCATTTCATTCCAAGTGCATTCTCTCACATTCTAAAGACATAACAGCAGGTTCAAAGCACTATTCCAATAATAGTTTTGAATATTTATATCAAAAGAATATGTAATTAAAAGCAGTTCTTATAATTAATTCATTATATATTAATTAATTATAATTAATTTTTAAGCTTGAAAAGAAATAAATTCAAATTTCATAGAACATAATGTAATAATAGTCAATTCCATTCAAATTAGAGCTAAAAATCTGGCCTAAACTGGGGGCTAAGTCCCACTGAATTCACTGAAGTTACCTCACATATCTCTTTACTAAGTAAGCAAAATCAAATGTATTTCTAGTGAGTCTGCTTAAGAAACAAGGCGAGTCCTACAGGAAAATTCTGTCATCAAATCTCATAATATTAATAGCTGACACTGAAATTCAAGACTGCATTTTTTGCAACATATATATCTAACTTGCTTATACTGGATGACTACAAATCAGTTCTTTACAAAGCACACATGACACCTGTGGAAAATATCTCAGTTTCTAAGACATATTTAGACTCTGCAGAACAGTAATGAGGAATTCAGGGTTCACTCAATGCCTCTTACAAAAATAATGGTAAACTAATTAATTGTAAGTAACACCAAGCCATAAGCAAAGTCAAAACCACCAGTGTTATCTTGACTGAAAATCTCCTACTGAGAATAATCTCCATGATTTTGACAGACAATGAGCTGATCAACAATGAGTTTAAAATCTTTCCTGGTCATGTGTCTTGGGTATGAAAAGATGAGGGGGGTTGCCTTTTTTAATTTTAAATCTCAGTGGGAGGGTTTTTTTTATTTTTAAAAAAATGTGCACTGTAATTCCTACAAAGAATAAAAATAATACATTTGCTTTATTTCTTTCCTTAGAGAAAAAGAAAAAGAAAATCTTAATTTTATCATAGTCTATTGTCATGAAAATTTGAATTTATTTAAAGCAATGTGTGTGAGTATAAATCCCCAATTATGAACTACACAGCTGCAAAGGTGTAGGCAGATGCAAGAGATCTACTGGTCACAAAGAGAGCACTTTTGGGAGCATATTGAGAGGGAACATGGAGACAGGGAGAGGAGCTGGCACCCCCAAAGGCAGGGATCCTGAAGCCCGGGGCAGTCCCAGGTCCCTTTGTGGCACAGCAGCAGCAAGGGGATGTGCAAAACATCCTTTGTTTACTTGCTAAGGCTCAAACTGATAGAATTCATCCTGCAGGTAAAATTATCCTCATTCCAGAGCAGGCCTGTTGGCCATGAATGCATGGACAAGGCCCATGCTCCCATTTTTGCCCTCAGGAGCATTTGTTGTGCTCTTGTTCACCTCATGAACTGCATTCAGCTCAACTCAAAGTACAGGGACCCAAACCACTGCCCTAATCCAGTGCAGGAACCCAAACCACTGCCCTAATCCAGCGCAGGAACCCAAACCACTGTCCTAATCCAGCACAGGGACCCAAACCACTGTCCTAATCCAGCACAGGGACCCAAACCACTGCCCTAATCCAGCACGGGGACCCAAACCACTGCCCTAATCCAGCACAGGCACCCAAACCACTGCCTTTTTCCAATACAGGGACCCAAACCACTGCCCTAATCCAGCCCACGGACCCAAACCACTGCCCTAATCCAGAGCAGGGACCCAAACCACTGCCTTTTTCCAATACAGGGATCCAAACCACTGCCCTAATCCAGTACAGGGATCCAAACCGTTGCCCTCCTTCAAACACCCCAGCATACCGAACACCCTAGACTCCAAACTCAGTTCCTTCTCTCTGACTTTCATGCTCATTAATGAAGCAGGCAATTAGAGACAGTGGTTTCACTCTGTCTTTGCCTCCTTGTTGAGGGTGGGGATGTTTGAGAAAGCCCTGCAGAGACGGGCAGAGCCTGGCAGACACACACCTGCACGCAGTGCTTTTGTCTGCAAACTCAGGTGCTCCAAGTCTGTTTGGCCACCAACCCACTGCCTAACCCTCATTTTCTACCTCCAAATAAGTGAGCTGTGATTTTAAGAGATGAAATGTATCTGCTCCCAATAAGACCTAGACACTTTTATTTTTAGATGCTGTTTGTTGATGCATTTGCATTCCAACTTCCTTCACACGAAACCACAACACTTGCTATATATGGGCCATCATCTGGGAATGTTTCTGTGATGGTTTACATGACCATAGAGCAAGCTCAGGTCAAACACACAGCAAGCTCACCATCAAGATCTTCAGGACTGCACAGTGATTTGGTAGTTCCAAGGGAAAGAAAACAGTCCTCTTAAACCAGCTCTCTTTTGAAGAGCATACTTTTTAAAAATACAAAAGCAGAACACAATTCCAAGCTCCAAAAATTTGAAGCATGAGGGTGATTCCAGACGAAATAGTGGTGAGCACATCTGAAGACCTACCAGGTGAATCTCTCAAAAATCCATGCCTGGCATTCCAGTCTTTCCTGCCCATTGGTTTGAATGCTGTATGAATTAGATTAACTGTCCTGATTATTCAAAGAAATTTAGCTTAACGACCTGCAATTACTTTAATGGCTTTGAAATTCAGAAGGTAAGAAGGCACTATGTTTCTTTAAATGAACATTAAATATAAAATGTGTCTGACTGTCATGAAAACCCAATTTTATTGCGATTTAAATTATTCAGAATCAATATCAGACATTAGCTATAGTTAGGAAGTTATGAAGACAGAAGGAGCTAAAAGCAACCCTTTTTAATACAGAATAATGACATTGTTTTGAAAGTAACAGGTTATTTGCTATGTATCTGTGTTTCAGAATGCAGTATCTTTATCTCTTTTAACACTGAACTATAAAAAGAAAAATAGACTTAAGTTCATCTTTGATGAGTTTGTGCTTAAGCTCATTTCCCTGCTTTGACTATTGAATTTCCTAAGTCCTGATGAATGTAATTTGTATTCTAGTAGCATCGTGTGCCTCCAGTCAGAGGTAGTAAAACAGTACCAGCGATTCCACACAAAATGTAGCAGGAAACATTTCAGGTCAAGCAAGAATTAAAGAAATCTTGAAAAGATTAGATTAATGAAAAATGCATGATATTGGTGTGTAGCAATTCTCAACAGTGATTTAAAAATAATTTCAGTAGCATTGCTGCTTAAGGATACATCATTTCTAAAGAGCAAAGAATATGGGTAAGGAATGATAAAGCCATAAAGATCATGAAACTTATAACTCAACCTCCCTGATTGCTCTTGCCAGTGCAGGAGAGCTGAAATTCAGCATGGCAGAGGCAGCCTATGAGATCCCTCTCTCCAAATTCCAGGTACCAACAAGCACAGGGAAACTTGGAAAACCTTTAGTTAGAAAACACACGCACAGAATAATCGGAAGCTCCTCACTAGACAAAGAAAGGGGATTGTTCAAAGGAGTGTGCTCAGGACTCCACTGGAGCACCTCTCAGCATGACCTCAGCTGCACAGCTACAGTGTAGACTCAGCTAAAACCCTTTCCTAAGTCTCCAGAGGCTCTCCTTCTCTTTTGAGGAAACTCTGGCAAGAAATATTATATTTATTAGCTACTAGATTTAAAACAAATATCCCAAGTAATAATATTATATCACATTTAACTTTTAAGCTAATGCAAATAAACTCAACAAGTGCTTGGGTTCTTAACCTTAAAAAAACCAAAAGTAGGGGAGGAGGATAAATGTCACTAAAGTTACATATTATCAATGAATGCTGTTAGACAGGGACCCATCATATACTGGCCATAATCTGAGAATTCAGGTTCATTTGTTGGGAAACAATAAAATATCTACCAGCAATTTCTTTTTAATAGTTGGGAACCATAAGCAATTGTCATCAACTCCCATCACCAGTCGTGGCTGACTCACACTCTGAGAATCAAATCACATTTACATATGCAACTTTAGGCACCTGATTTTGATAACTTTGGTCTGAGAGTTTTAGCTCTACACAGAGCTATTGTACTCAACAGAACTGGCACTCACTCAGAATCTATACTTCATTTATTAATTCAAGTCACTCACAAAGTTTCTCCCACATTCTTCCAGCCCACTCCTATTCTAAATTTGTAGGGTAGAATTTATTTCAGACACATTTCCATATGAAATAATTTCCCATCAGCACCCTCTAACTCCACAAATGGCATTAAGAAGATACAGTTGGGATTTTTTTTTTTACTTAATAATCATTATAGTGCATAATAATGACAGTAGTAGTACAAGGAATAAATAAAAGCAGTGAAATGCAAAGTAATTTTGCGTCAGCAGTTTGTCCTTCAGAAGAAATAATCTGTTGCTCTTTGTGGTGGACCAGGGTCATGAACTATCAGGTGAACTCATTTTAACCATAGAAATTAGAGGGTGCAAAGAAAAATGAGTTGGTTTGGGAAACATTTCAGTAGGTTCATCCACTAAATAAACAGCAAATATTTCCATGGGACACCACCTGTGCTGCCACAGGAGCACTCTGTGCTCCCAGGGCACTAGGAGCACCTTCCAAATAATGGCATAAATTGCACTGAGGGCCCTGACCACAACATTTTCACTGCTCAGAGCACCACATCCAGGGCTTTATGAGCTCCCACCCAGCTTATGAGTATGTGTGCCTAAATAAGAGTTATTAATAATAATTAATGATTGAAAATAGTCAATAACAACACCTCAACAAGCCTTATAAAAACATCCCATCTGAGGAGGATCAAGGAGAAAAGTGCTATTTCTGCTCCCTTTGGGATGAATTTCTGGACCAGCTGAGAGTCTATCATCACTCATGTTTTGTGGGATTTTTTTTTTCTTTAACTAGAAACTTATTGAGAATTACAGCAACTATAAGCAGTGAAAACATTCGAGGAGATTATTTGGACTCACAACTCCACCTTAATTTCATGCTAATAACTTTGCCCAACAGCAAAAACAACAAACTCCAAAGAATCCACTGACTGTAACAGCTCCTTGTCCTCCCCAACCAATGTCATGTGCACTAGATCTGTACTCGTGTTTTCTCCCTCTCAGAGCCAATAATCATTTCCATTTTACCTCTAAGCCAACTAAGAGAAATAACTTTCAATCCCACAAACTGCCTAGAAAAAATGATGTGCATTCACACAAGCCAGACTTTTTTTGCCTCCTATTCATTTCTATTTCACTGTAATATACTGAGAAATGCAAACATGCAATTTAGGAGCATTTAAAGTCAGCTTGATTCCTCTGTATACATATGTACATGAATATTAGGGTTAGAAAAGAAAAGAAAACAAGATTATTTTAGCACAGAGGGAAAGTCTGCTCCATTTCATTAGTGCTCCTTGAAAAAAA
This sequence comes from Regulus satrapa, assembly GCA_013396955.1. Taxonomy (NCBI): domain Eukaryota; kingdom Metazoa; phylum Chordata; class Aves; order Passeriformes; family Regulidae; genus Regulus; species Regulus satrapa. Next base: position 189,865 of record VWZN01016735.1, on the reverse strand, counting down.
GAGTATTTTCAACAAAACTGACAAAGGAATGGAATAAATTACATATGAAATTTTAATATTTAAAATGCTTATCATACTACAGCTTATTTTGAATATATTGAAGATCAAAGCTACAAATGACTGATTTTGAAAGTTCTGGTAATTTTCTATTTTATAAAGAAGCCTGTCAGGAAAAGGGAGTTAAAAACAATGACAGCGCTAAGAAATCATGGAGTAACAATACGGGTTTCTAATTTTAAAAAGTGCTATTTTTAAGAGAAGAGCCTTTCATGGTGAGAGAAGGTTGGGTGTGATTCCAAAGACAATAAAAAGAAATTTACTGCCCCCTCCTGGACTGGTAAAACAAAGTTACATTTTCTTTCAAGTCACAAAACCACACGGATGATGTTCTTCTATCAGTTACCACAAACTCCATCCGTACAGGAGGCTGGGAGAGCAGGTGATGACTTTGGGTGACTCCTGGAAGTTCAAATTAGCAAGTTAAAGACAGGAGTCAAAGAATTTCAGGATAGTTTTCTCAGAATCATCCTTTACTCTATCTGTCCTATGGTAAAATGGTGCAGCAGAAACCATTTACTTCCATAAATACAAGAAAAAGACAATGTGATGCTCAAGGGAAAAAAGCTTTTTGACCTAAAGAGAGTAAATATTTCTTTATTTAGGTAAGTTGACATTTCTGTTGTTTTGTGCTTGGTGTGGGGTTTTTTTTGTTGTTGTTTTGGGGTGGTTTTGTTATTTTTTTTTTGTTTGTTTTGGTTTGTGGTTTTTTTTCATTTTGGGTTTTTTGTTTGACTGGTTTGGGGTTTTGTGCTTAGTTTTTTCCCAGTCTGGGTTGTGGTTTTGATTTTTGCACGGCAGGGTGGTATTGGTACGGGGTGCATGGCTATGGACCCTTACTCTTCAAGACTGTAAGAGAACACTTGTTTTCTTAAAGACAGAAATATCAAATGCCAATTGATCCTGCCAACAGCAGGTGTGTATTACTTCACCTTAAAAACTCTGTGGAAAAGGAGGCCATGCTAAATTTAACTTGCAATAAAAACCAATCAATTAGAAGGAAATTAGTTACATGAGCTTTTAAAAATACTCACAAAAAGATTTTTTACTTAAAACAGTTAATATGACTTATTTACAAACTACTTTTAGACAGTGACTTCATTAAAAAAATCAACATTTCTTGGCACAAACTAGAGTGAGATGGGAGAAGGCTCCATGAAATGACAGCCAGAAAAGAGAAGCAGTTCAGAAAGACAGTGGAGATGAATTCCAGCTCGGGTGAGTGAGGTGAAGGGCCCAGAAAGCCAAACACAGACAGGGAGGGCTCTTCCCAAAGAGGAGCTGTGCAGCCCAAGGCAGGGCCAGGCCAGGAGCAGCTCGGAGCTGAGACCAGGGGCACAAAGCTGGTACCTGACCCTATCAGGGCACTTTTCCCAGGGTGAAACATGCCTCCATAAATATTAATAAATCAATAAATAATTAAGTTAATTAATTAACTCTTTAACTTGGCATGGACATCCTGTCAACATCAAATCTGCATATTTTCTGCAATCTGCTTGATATTGACTGCTGCGGAGTTCTAGGCAATGCAAAGGAATTCTGCTTTCTTCTTCCATTTCTGCCCTTCCAGGGAGTGACAGAGTTGATGATTTGTCCAGAACACTGCTGGATTTTGTTCATCACACCCTTTTGAAAGAGTACTACAGTTGTAGAAGCAGTAGCTACTGATCATTGCACTGAGTTTTGCCTGTTGGCACAGAAATTAACTTTATGTTGCCAGAGGAAGCTCTGAAGTGTTTGCCCTGTGACTGTGCCTTTCCAAACTCCCTCTGCAATGAGAGCTCAGCCATGAGAACGTGCAGCACCAGATCCCTGAGTAGCTTCTGGCACCCTGCAGCACACCCAGCCCATTGCTCCTGGCTCATGTGGGCTCAGTGCAGCCACTCTCCCTTCACCAGTGGAGGACAAAAATCATCATCTCTTTCTGAGAGAAAAAACCAGGCTACTCACTGCAGCTTGGAAATAATCGATGGTGTGCACTCGGGCCTCCCACAGATGATAGGGTGCTCTGAGATTCCTTGCTGATGAATATGGCAAAGCAAAACACCCATCTGGACACACAAAACCAGCCCAAATGGAACCCTGGCCAAATTGTTCACTCTGTATTGATGACTGTGGATGTTCATTTAGTTTGCTCATTAAATTAATTTAATTGTAGACTATTCAAACATAGTTCTAAAATACTAAAAAAATTATTAATCTGATAAAAAACCATAAAAATATTTATAAGCCTCTAAACTTATCACCATAGAAACTCCTCTGGGCTTCAATAGGCAAAGCATTTTACAATTATACGCTTTGATATTATACTCACGGTATTATTAAGTTTAATCAACCGTTAATATGAAATTAGGAGGTCTGATGAGTTCCTCATAGAACAGTCTTTACTGATACTATATTGGAGGTGTAGGTAGTCCTCAAAAAAATTCCACTTATTCCTCAGACTATCATCCATATAACATAAATTATGATTTCAGAGGTGGTACACAGATCTGTTTTGCTGCTAGAAAGAATACTGAAAATAATACAAGCTTGAAAGCAATCCAATCTTAAAAAGGGGGCTTAACAAACAGAAATCTGTCTGATGGCAGAACCTGACACTAAATCAAAACAATCATAATAGTTGTAGATTTAAAAATAACGACCGTGGAGAATGTGTTGCAGCCTTGGGAGTTCTTGCTCAGCCCATGCAAATAGCAGCCTTCAATGCTTTATTTTATATAAATAATTATTCTATAAGTATCAAATTATTATAGTCTAATAATTATATAATTATTCTATAAGTTAATGTTATAAGTTATTCTATACTTTGCCTTAAAACATTGCCTTTTGCCAAATGCTTGTGGAAAGATCTGACAGGTGTGAGGTGTCTGCCACCAGGTTTCAGGTGGGTTTGAGGGAAGGATTCTCTGGGGGACAAACACACAGAGAAGCACTTGACATCTCTCTTGATTCTTCCATCACCTACATGTCTGCTTCCAGTGTGATCTTCTGCTCATTGAAATCATCCACAAAAGTATATCTGACAATCTGGGAAGCTAATTCCCCTTCATCTGAAATAAATCTTGCACTGCAGATAGCATTAAATGGATTTGTCTGTGCAGTGGCATGCTTTAGCTGAGGAGCTGCAGCACATGGCTAACTGTTGCTAGAGACCCCTAACAACATTAATGCCATTTTTCTGCATAATGAAGAGTGGAAATGTGATCTGCTGTTTCCAATCCAGCTTGGGATAATGCACACTGATTTGCCCTCCTCAAGATGACAGAATTACAGTGTTCTAGAGTTCAAGTGGTGAGGTTTTTCCTAAATGTGAATGCCAATATTTAAACTCTTAATTTAGCCTTGTGCCTGTCTTTTCTAAGCGTGTTTTGGGAACATTTTCACTTTCACTTCTTGCTTGTTTTATCTTCAGGTGTTGACAATTTCTACCTGTTATGCTGTGATATTTATTTCACAGTCCAAAGTTAGCTCACCTTGTCAGGCAGAAAGGAGGTGAATGAATGGAGTAAGAATTGCAATTTGGTTATATTTTCATAGGTAATGGTGACACCAAACTAATGTGCTGTTTGTTCTGTGACTGCAAACAGATTTTGATGGAGGCTCAGGATAATCCAGAGGTGAGTTACAGGATCTGGCAGAGGTTTGCAGTGGGGCTTTGGACCATTTCATCTCCCTCATGCTGCCTGTCTTTAGGCTGCCTTGCCTTTTTGGGCTCCATCTGACAGGGATAAGGTGCCAGAGCAAGCTCAATGCCCACGCAGAGCCACTGCCCACCAAGCCAACCTTCCGTGCCCGTGGTTTCCAAGCAAGGGTGCCAAAATTCTTTTGGCTGCTTAATTCAAGTTTGTGTGTACTAGAGGTGCTTTATTTTTGCTTCAAAGCAGTTGCAAGCTATCATCTATTAGTGCCCAAAGCACTCACCAGCTGGCAGGGTATTTCTGAAAATGGGAATCTGGAATTGAACTGTCCTGCTCCTGACCCAGAGGGATGAGAGATGTTGGGGAAGAGAAGGTCTGCTACACAATATTGGTCAAAAAAACCTTAGCAATTAAAACAAACAAACAAACAAACCTCAAATGTTGCAATACTTTTGCCAAATTGCTGAAGAGCTTCAGAAACATAGTCTACACATAACAGTGTACTTGATAAACCAGAAAAGAAACAAAGGTAAATCTTACAAGAAATTCCTTAAGAGGACCTTGTGATGGCAAGTAAAGTGGAGTTTTATATCCCTCTCTAAACTGGTGAAGAGGATTCCATGCAGACTATGACCCTGTCCCTAGGCAACTAAAAGCTATTCTCTTGTTTATGATGATTAATTTCCTAGACTGTTATGTTTCAAGGTAATAAATTATTTACAACAAACTTCAGTAGAGCTAAATGAGCTCAGACTTGGAAAGATATTTTGAAGGTGTGAAAAGGATTGGGATGAAGGGGACTAAAATAAAATGCCTAGACAAAGAATCCTGTCAGTTTCAGAGGGTGAAAATTGTAAAAGGAAATGGAATGATTGACTATAAAATATGGATGGGTGAAGCGAAATCTTGAGAATATAGATTTGATCCAAAGTTTTCAGGACTGAAACAAAAGGGAATCTTAAGATTGTGAAGGTATGGAAGCGTTTCTGGTGATGCTCCTGTATTGTACTACTGCAAAAATGCCAGAGAAACTAAAACCAGGACATTGAAACTTCCAGTGAGGATTCCATGCATTCCATAGAAGGCTCAAACTGCCCCTTACCTTGCTGTAAGAAATCTTACAGCAAGATTTCTGGGTTCCACTCCAGCCCCGCCAGGCAGATGCATCAGACTGATCATATGCTGAGCCACTGTTAGAAATGCAAACAAGCAATTAGGAAAGCTCCTGCTCAACCACACAGGGCAGAGCACCCAAACCCAAATGCAGCTTAATGGATAAATAAATCTTCCTGGGTTCTATGCACCAAGACATTTCTGTCAGCCACAGCAGTAAGGCCCCATGCCATGGGGGGCCAAGAAACATTCATTCAGAGCAGATTTTTTTTTTCACTCAGTGCTCTAACAGACTGAAAGGGTCAGAGAACCCATGTGCTGATGCACTTTACCAATTTATTCCTTTTTTTTTTTTTAAACAGATGAGAAAGAAATTTGACAAATGTTTAGGTAATTAAAATTATGTCAAATTACTGTATCCTTCTCTCATACTTTTTTTTTTTTTTAAATAGATTCTTTGATGCCTTTTCCCTTCAGGTTAAATAACTTCTCCTTAGTATAACAAAAAGCATATGCGGTAAAAAGAAAATAAAGTATAAACAGAATAGGGAATGGGTTGCCGGGGGAAAATTAACCTATTTTACTACCTAGATGGATCATGACACCTTCAGTTAATTTAAAAAAAATCTTACCTATTTGTATTAAGGGATTAAAGTATTATGAATCTCCTCCAATTCCTAACTCAAAGATAAAATACAAGCAAGTTGTAACCAGTAAATCTATTTCTGAAGCTACAGAACTTACGTTGCACAATTTAAAATGTGTCTACACCCACATAAAGAGCTTCCTATTTAAAATATTACAGACTGAAATTGCATGTCCAGGTTTGTTTACTGTAAGTCTCACAACAAAGACACACAATAAGTATGATTTAAAGCTTACAACAATCAGTAGATACAAATACTGAGTAATGCCACTTGCACCCGAGGAAATTCAGATTTCTCATCTGTGTGGAGGGAGCAAATAGCAATGCACACCTAGCTAGCACAGGTGTTTCACAGGTACCTTCTTCAATACTTGGAGACCTGCCTCCAATTTCAGTCTTCCTCAGACACTAAGTGCAACCACACGGATATTTTGAAGACATGTCACTGGATTTCTACTTGTGCTATTTTTAAAAAAAACAGGTAGTAAAATTAGTTTCTGGGACCAGTTGACTGGCTTTCAGTAAAGTACTTTTGGGATCCACTTCTGGTTGCATTTATATGACACAGGCTGTAGTGTTTTAATCATTTGTGCTTTCCATGCATGGTGATGAGGGAATTATCATGCACTTGGGGACACGGTGTAATTAGGAAAGTGGCACAGCAGGGGAATGGAAATGATTTCAAAATCTTCAGAAATTAACCAGCCACTATGGCACTGCTGTTTGTTTTAAGTTGCTACAGACGCATCCAAGCGAAAAGCAGGAACAACGAATCAAAAGAATGCCTGGTATAATAAATAATTAAAATTTCTGCCCTATCATTTCTCAAGGCTCATAAGAAGCGAGGACGTGCAACCAACTGGGTCAGACAAATGAATCCATTCACACAGCTGGTACAAGAGTCTGCCTAAGCATAGCTAATGTGCTGGGGTAGAAATATTTGAGCAGGTGTAATTATACTAATGATTTATTGAATGTTTGATTAATTGGAAATTAAGTGAATGCACAGTGGCAGAATTGTCATAGCAAATCGTTCAGCTGTTTGGTTAAAAGGTGCTCAATCTCCCTTCAGTAAAGCAATTAAGAACATCCTAAATCATGAAAATGAATTATCTGTGCAGAGTTATCTGATGTAATGATACTGCACACAAACCAAAACCTATGAACACACTATCCTAACAAGAAGTGAATTCATGAACTCAAAACACAAACACCTTACACTGCTCATTAAAACAAGGGCCCTCCTGACTTCCTGAGATACACTGTGGGAAAAGATGATTTGGAGAGCCCAGAAAGCCTTGGAACCTCAGGATGGGCCTCACATTGCACACAATGAATCAATTCACTATTAGGAAACCAATACCCCAGATAAATCTTTGGTTTATGTTTTCAATTACTTGTTTTAGAGTAATTTAACAAAGAACCCCTACTGCTACCTTACAAAACTCTTTGCAGCACTGGTTAAAGAATCTGCCATAATGAAGTTCTGATGTTTCTTTTTCACTCTGAATTCACTGAATGAAAGTCCACTTACATCCAAAATTACTTGAATGCTACAACTACGGGCTTAGTTGGGGATATTGAAACCCAGTTGCTCTCTAACACATTTGGATCAAACGTTAGCATTTCGATCCAGAATGTCTTGCAATAGCTTTTTTGATAGTGCGGTTAACAGGAAAAAAGCCAAGTCCCTTCATAAGTGGAATATTATCAAAAGATAAAAATTATATAATGCAAAGCCAGAATCAGAACATGCAAATGAGTAGTCAGCCTGCAGCAGGTAATTATCAGATAATAGATTTACTATTCTTATCCTTTCAAGTATTTGGTAAGGCAGTTCAGAAAATTTTAGAAGAGAACAGTGAGCCCACAGCTAGTTCTTGGAACAGAAGATTTCTTTAGGAGTTCTATAAAAAAAACAAACATTGCCTTTACTATGAATCTTGATCAATTTAGGGGAGCCTGTCGGGATGTGGATCAGGAGACCAGAGCCACTCTGCAAACCCTGTGTCAGGAATTTGTTTTGTCCTCGTGTGTTTGTATGAGTGGGAGAGTGGTGTCATTTTGGACAAGGCACATTTCCAAGGGCCTCTTCTCTCTGACTGCTTCTGCTGAGGTTCAGGCACCTTCACATGCAACACCCAAACCACAGCAACCTGCACCAATCTCTTTCCTAAATAAAACTGGACTTTGTTTACTAACTGGTCTATACAGAGAAAAAAAAATCTGTATTCGTACAAAGCAAACAGCTCTGCTTAATTTTAACCACAGCCTGGAGTTAAGAGGACCTGGCAGCTACAGAAGATTTGATGATTTTCGTGTCTAATCATAGTGACTGTTTTCCCACAAGGCTGATGCAAACCATAGACTTTTCCATTTAAGCAGAGAGTTCTAACGATCAAAACTGAAAAAAAAGAAATAATCTGTACTTCCCCCCCTACCCTCTCAAACAGGACTCTTCCATCTACTAATTGCTTTCTCCTTCTGGAAGGGAAAGGGTGGTAGCCCTGTGAGCTTGCTGGAAGTTGTCAAAGCCATAGAACTAAAGAGAGATCAAGAGAGCTGCATCCTGTTCTCCGAGTGCTCATTCCCAACCTGAAGAGCTCCTTCAGCAGCACTTGAAAGCACTCCATGCTATAACCACAGTAAAATGGAAGCCACTTGACCAAGTCAAGAGTGGAGCAGGTCTACCATCACACAGCTCCTCCTCTCCCACTTTGTGACAGAATCCTCTGATCCTGATTGACAGAAAAGCTTAATTAAAATAAAATTAGCACTCTTTGCTTTCCCTGCTGTCCTCCCTGCTGTGAAAATCTACCGATATACCGACTTGTAATTACCGAAATTGACTAATTTAAAAATGTGTTCCTTGAATTTCCATTGATCATATTTTGCTCTCCAGTCTGGCTCTTTGCCAGTTCAATGAAAAGAGCCTCCACCCTTAGCTCCACATGAGAGAGATTCCAATATCAACATCACTGCCCAGTTCCACACTGTCTATCAAGCTGCTAAAATGTTACTCAAGGTTTTACATAACCCTAAAACCATCAAACCACATGCATAATCAATGCTAACATGCCAAAACCCAAGAAAGAGCACGTGTGCCCAGCAATCCATTCACAGAGAAACCTCCCCAGGTAAGAAACACTAAACACCGTAGGTTATTCCCAACAACTATCAACTCATGTCTTGTGCTGTTGTATAGGGCAGGACCGGCTTTCCTTCCCTGGAGACAAACAAGAGCAATGTTCCCTTCCTGCTACTGAGGCAGCAAAGCTTGGGAAAATAAATTTGAGTGACTCTGAAACCACTTTACTCATCTAGCAGCTGGGAGAAAGCCTTTGCCAAAGAGAAACTCTCCATCTGACACTTTCCTTCACCAATAATAGGACAAGATGTTCCCATCCCAACCCAAAAGAAAAATACATGATGAACCATATGGAAGACACAAAAAATGTGGTCTGACAAGATTTAAAGAAATAAATATTAATAATTCAGGTGACTATCCAGATGCAATATATCATATTGCTGCAGAGGAAATAAGAAGGTTCAAATCCTTTTTCATAAACTTATATGAATAATTCCACTTCTATTTGGATAATGGCACAGATTTGAATAGGTGTTACTATTGAAATCACCTTGCATAAGTAATTACATACCACAAACTGTTTTTTAATGTGGGATCAAAAGTTCTTCTTTGATAAAAGCATACTGAAATGTTAAAAAAAATTTGCATCATCCAGCTGAAAGAAGAAGCAGATAATGAGTAATCTTAGAAAATAGGAGAGCATCAGTTAGTTTAGTATTTAATGATATTCTTAGGTTTCTCAGTAGTATAGAAGTATGAATTCTTCTATAAGAAGTATAAACTGAGCAACAAAAACATACTGGATATTAAGGACTGAAAATAATTTTGAAATATCTAACACTGCAATAAAGAGAGATTGCCATTTGGTAGAAGGAAGGAATAAAGTGCTGATTTCTAGCTTTCAACTGAAGTATGGAATCTTCAGCTTTAAAACCATGCACATTCTTTAACTTAGCCCACACTCTAAAAGCTAACTGCAAATCTCTGAATTGAGTTCTAAAACCTGAGTACGCACTCCTGGAAGCCCAGGAGATCACCAACACACAAGGAGCTGTTTGGTCACTCAGGAGCCTTTCCACTGCTCCCATTATCTTAACAAGTCCTGAGGAACAGATGCCCAGGTATGTTTTTGGTTTTTTTTTTTTTTCCCCTGATAGTGACTGGCCAAGCTACAGCGGCTTAAAAACCTGAATCTGGTTGTGGATGGAGTTGTGGAGACCCATTTCCACTTCCCCCTCCACTTCCTGCTGGTGCAAATGTAGCCAATGTTTGAGAGTTTGCAAATACTCCTCTTCCTTCCTAAGTAAATCACGCCATTGCAATTGTTAAATACATGAACACATCCCCATGAACGTACTCAACAAGAGATGATTGTGAGAGTGTTCTTAGAGGAAAATGGACATTAAAAGAAAGGCTGTATAAAATCAGGCCTTGCTCTGCTGAATTAATAGCTGGCTTGTCACCTCTGTGTACAGCTGGGTGGCTTCTAAGTTCCCATGTGAAACATCCTGAGAATGAGGGTTCATTAACAACAAGTTATTCCTGGGTGAAAAACAACTGCACCTGCATTAAACAAGAAATATGTTTCATGAGAATCACTGAACAAAAGATGTAAACTAACCAACAATACAAAGGTTTGATAGACAATAGACTTTACTAACCAATAGAGTGATTGGCAAGAAAACTATAGACCAATTGGAGTTATACATGACGTCTATCAAAAACTGTATAAAAATAAGTTGTGTCAATAAAGAATGAGCATTCCCTCGGTTCATATTGAACCGTGAGTGTGCATTTCTTTCTTTTGTCAGATGATGACACTTCTGCTGTGATCTCCTGCATATCACGACGCTGAGACTGCAGGAGTGACAATGGCTCAGGATCTGTGCCCTGTCCTGCAGCACTGCTTGAGTGAACGCTGGGGACAGTCCACGTGGAGCTGGACCTGCTGGTGAGCCCTGATCCCTCAGTCACCCAGCCTGGGTGCATTCATTACCTGCCCTTAAAACAAGGGAATGCTGGCTCCTATTTCCAACTAGCCAAGATTTTCAGGAGAAATTTCAATTTCCTCATTAGAGACACACTTCCTAGCATAAGCAGTTTGGGTTTTACAACAGGAAAGAATGAGTTACCTGAACTGTTAACTGTTCTAGGATGTCACATACTTTGTTTTTCACGTCTCTGCTCAGTTTCTCTTATTTTTATTCCATTAATATAAGCTGTGGCTCAGTGCAACTGTGCCAGCACAGAGTACATGTCTGACATTCTAAAAACCAAACAAAATCTCACTTCAAGATATTACATGCACACACTGTTTATATAACCCATTAAATAATGAAACTGTGGCAGAGGACAAATAGCATAACTCCTGCAAATCCAATGGTTTTTAATACATGGTGCAGACAGCTACAAATCTGCTGGTAGCAGAGGGGTTTCCTGCTTCAGAGCTTAAGCCACGTGCCTGGGAGACTTTAAGAAAATGAGCACTGGGTGATGGAAAGGGGCCCATAGTTTTTGAGATATTACTGCTCCCTGCTGCAGAGCTGAGGGCCTGCTGCTCACCACCAGGCACCGAAGTTTCATTATCCAACACTCAGGATTTATTCCTGATAATGTTTTTGACATGTACACAACATGTTTTACTTTTCATTATTTCAAGGAAAAAACAAGAATAAAGGATCTCCTGTTTCCAGACCATCATTTAAAAAGGCTGAGCTGGCTTTATGGAAGTGTTCTTATGCAGTAATTTTTGACTTAGTTTAAAATTATAGCCGACAAATAACCAAATGCATTTGTAGACTTTAAAGTGTAAAAAGGGAATAACTGGAAAACAACACTTTAAATATGCAATGTTTTAGGAGCAGACAACAACAAAAAATGGAAAACATTCTTGTCCCCACTTACCTCAGTCTTGGTGCTTATTTCCAGCATCTAGAGAGGTAAAATTCTTGCCAGTGTAAATATATATTTATATATTCCTACATAAGTACATGAAACTCAGTTGACAGTGTAATATGAAACCTGTATATAGTAAGCATCAAAAAATTTGTGCAGATATTTTTATTTATTCCCAGAAATTATTTTTTTCTATTAAACATATTTTGTAATCTTATGAAGCTTTTCNTTTTTAATAGTAAGTGATGCTTTCTATATTGAATCAGCTAGAAAAATTACAGTTAAACCATATCAACCTGGTGCTTTATAAGGGAAAAATGGATTGGGAAAATATGGTTTTCTTTCTTCTATGCACTTAAGGATTTTGCATGTTTTATCTGGAACTATGCATGTCTCATCACTTTAGCAAACAGAGAGAAAGAGCTCACATACAGGAAAAGTTCAGAGCATAACAGCCAAACTTTACCTTTTATTTCTTTAATGCACAGCAATCAGATAACATTAAAATAATCAGCATACTGATAAATAACTTTACTTCCTCAATCAGCTCCCATAACCATCATATCCCCACACTCCAAGAGGTAATTTTGCAGATTAATTTAGCAATTTTAAACACTGAGAGTCAATGGTTCTAAGCTCTTTTCTGTTTGAAACCCTGGCAGTGTTTCAGGGGACAGTTCTCCTGGGAACACCCAGCCCTCTGCCTTTCATTACAGACAATTCTAAAACCATTGCTACAGACAGCAACGCAGCCGTGCAAGAGCTGCCAGCCACTCAAGAATGTTTCACAAAAAAACTCAGAATACAAGAACGATTGAAGAGCTCAAAGCTCCTTGGAAATGTCCCTCCCATTTCCTCCGGTGTGTTTGCAACAGTTGAGCTGATACACCTCCTGCACAGAGAAAATTCTAAGATCAGAACACTCAGAGAGTCATTGGGCATGCTGAATAAAACTCATGGTAGAGGCTCATCATTAGTCTCTCTTTTCCTGCTTCCACTTGAAGCTAAGTCAGCATTTTATGTTTTGGAATAATGTGCTTGGGCAAGCATTAGAAAAATGTGTTCTTCATAACAAAATCCAACATGTTATATCGAACACTCAAAGTGTTTGACATTTTCCTGTTAAGAAAACCAACTGCACTAGAAGTGAGATTCCACTTAACAGCACCTTAAAAACAAAAACCCCAAGAAGAGCTGTTGTCTAAAATAACTTCTACCTTGAACGTGTAAAAGAAACCAGGAGAGGGTTATAGCTGCTCTGGAGATGATGTCCAACATCCAGACAAACCACAGCACCCAAAAGATGGCCAAAGAGGCCCCAGCAGTTGGCTAAAAGCTTGCATTGCACTGTTCTCCCACAAGGCTGATGAAAACCATACAATATTTAGTTTAGGCAGAGCTCTAGAAACAATTCTAGAGCAATTCAGTTCTAGAAGCAACTACAGAAACAACAGGACACTTCACCCTTTTATCCCCTTTGCATTTATTACTGTTTGCATGGTGTTTTCAAGATTTTCACCATCACTAGATATAAATCCTTTTTTTACCATCTGCCTACTGTTCAGTATACAAGAGTTAAGACTGAGATAACAAGAAATTTTGAAAAGCAGATTATTAAAGAAATCATCCAAAAAAACTGCATTTGTAAGAATACTGGAGTATTTCTAAGGCAGCTGCACATTTCCATAAATGCACAAGTATATCTAAATAAAGAAAAACCTTTAAAGGACAGCTATAGAAAATTTTTTAATTACATGACCTCATAATATCAGTTTATTTTCGTGTTTATATTGTAGAGAACCTGGAACATCTAATTAAATGTCAGGATTGATTTTCCATTTTTCAGTTTGAATTTAGTGGATCTGATTCAAGAAAACTTCCAATAATAAAAAAAACCAACTTAAAAATAAATAGAGAGAAATTGAATAATGTTTTTTCGAAGAAGTTATGAGTTGCTCAGAAGGATGGTGTATTAACCATTTTCGTAGGACTGATTTACTAGCAAGGGTTTCTGATGAAGACAACTGAGATAATCTGTATAATTAATCTGTGTCAACTCAAAAAGATTCTTATCTCCTATAAGAAATTGGTAAAGATAAGAAGAATTGATTTCCTGCCCCTCCCATATCTCAGATGAGCCCTTGCCTGAAGAACAGCATTACTGGTTTGTTATTTGCTGCAAAAAGAAACATCTCACTAATATATTTACCAAATGTGCAAGGCTGAACCATTAGTTTCACATTATCATCACACACAGAAAACAGGAAACTTGAATTAGTGAGCAGTGGCAGAAGGTTTTGTTTGAATGCAAAGAATGCCTAGACTGGGAATTACACACATCTCATATCAACAACATAATTCATCTCCCTCAAATAAAAATGAAAACATATCAAAGGGATCATTCTAATGTGCCTGAAAAATTACGACAGCTCAAAATAATTTTTACATCTCTGTATGATGAGCTGGTTCTGGAATAATAAATAAACAAAATTCCTCTGCGACCTAATAAACAGTTCCACTTGACCTGAGGCTCCACAACAACAAGTTGTACTTGGAGGTTACAAAGGAAAAGGGACAAGACGAGTCATGCACAAAAACGCACAGAGAAACTTCAGAGCATCAGGAAATCATGGAATGCCAGGATGGTTTGGGTTGGAAGGGACCTCAAAGCCCACCCAGTGCCACCCCTGCCATGGCAGGGACACCTCCCACTGCCCCAGGCTGCTCCAGCCCCAGGGTCCAGCCTGGCCTTGGGCACTGCCAGGGATCCCGGGGCAGCCACAGCTGCTCTGGGCACCCTGTGCCAGGAGAGCCAGCAGGAGAATAAAGGCTTTACCTAAGTGGAACAGAACAGAAATTCTTTCTGCCTCAAGCAGCCAAATTCTCTATCCACGTCACCAGCCAGGTAATTAGCTGCCTTCAGGCAATATCCAGCCCTCGCACTGTACAGTCATTTCTGTATTTTCAAAAGGAATTAAACCGTCTTAATTGCTAAAATAAAAAGTGCTGAGATATTTTAGGAACCTCTTTTCATTGAGTAGTTCTTAGCATAAAATATTAAGTTCGAAGAGAAGACCTAGTAAAATACAATTATTTCTTTTTCTACAAGATAAACTCCCTGATGTAACATTGAATCTCTGTCAGGGTGTTTGGGTTGGGTTTTTTTTTTTTTTTTTTTGTTTTTGTTTTTGTTTTTTTTTCATTATTTTTTAAATGTCCCACTTCATGGCAGGTAAATATTTATTATCACTGGATGACTTATTCATGTGAAAGATCTTTCAGGATTCCCAAGTACTCACTATACTAACAGAAATGCAATTAAGACTAATTTAGTTAAAACCTGTAAATAGTAACTCTGCAGTGCACACCTCCACTCCCAGCTCAGCTCAGAAACATTTTCAAAATACAACATCCAGCACCAACATTTTTTATGCACTACATCCATATTTAAATGTCATTGACCATTGATTTCAACTTCATTAAACCTTAAACACTTTATTAAATAATTACAAAATACTATAAACATGTATCATATTCCTTTGAAGAGCACTGTTACAAGAGGGATGACATACTATATTGGGCCTAACTTTTTAACAGATTCTTAAGTACAAAAAAAAAAAAAATCAGCCTGAGGAAACAAAAGAAATGAGCAGAAAATTTGAATAAATAAGACTATGTATCCAAGACTTTACATTGCCTACAGAGAAAAAGAAAGATTAGAAAACCCAGTAAGAAAGAGTACAAAAACAAATAAAAATATAACTCCTCCCCCCAAAAAAACACCCAAAAAAAACCAACAAGAAAGGAAAAAAAAGAAAAAAAAACAAACCAAACAAAAACAACCATCAAAACACAAAAACCATGAGACCCCAATACCCAAAGCAAATTTTATTACAGAATTTGTAAATTCTAAGTTTTGCTGCACAAGTTTATAGATTTCCAAGAGCAGAATCACAGGCCCAATTGGGTTAATAAGAGCTCTGGACAGGCAGACATAAAAACTGCTCCAGTTAGCCTGAAACACACAGGGACTGCTCTGAGCACTCAATGAGCTGAGCCAAGTGAACTCACAGATTGCAATTTCTGCAAGAACTTCTTCTTCAGTTGTGTCCAGAGTGCAGTTGGATTAATGTGCCTAACAACTAGAATTCCCCCTCCCATAAACAGCTGTGTGTAAATCATTATAACACCAGATTTGAAAATCCTGATAAAAGTTTAATGCCAGCAATAGCAACTGAGCTTAGACTTAAAATGTGCTTCTGTGGCATGTGAAATTGCATTGGCAAGTGTGGGACATCAACCACTCTGTGAGATAATGCACATTATCATATCAGCAGTGCCACAAAGCTTAGAGGGAGCAGCACAGATCAGGCTGTGATCAAGGTCTGATTTATTACTAAAAGATGCTTTATTATAATACCTAAAAAAA
>VWZN01016735.1:112448-153035 GCA_013396955.1 Regulus satrapa | reverse complement strand
ATATATATATATATATAATTTTAAAGTAAACAGTTAAATTCTAGGTTATTGTTTCTTCTGGATATTTTTATTGACTGTTAAACATCTCAAAGTGTTGAATTACTGAGGAAAATATTTAATGTATTTCTCTATCCGTTGGCCATTATGTTTCATTATTACTGCTAACAAACAGGCTGCCAGCAGAAGAATTCATTTGAATTTCATATTAGTTCTATTTCATCCATCCCAGAGAACAAATTAACCCCACAGTAATACTTACTGAAGAAGAAAATAAATGAAAAATGAAACCTTAGAATGTGACATTCAAGTCTTTGCTAAGTTTGTCCTCAGCAAGTCAGGCAGAAGCCTCATCAAATTAACAAACCAATTCAAGGATTTGAATGGCTTCAACAGTTGCAATGTCAAAGAAGTAGGAGAGGAGCTTTATTGCAAAAGAAATAGCTTCATGTCTGTTTACTAACATTTGTGGACCAAGAGGTTTGTGTTTACAAGCTCAGACCAGCAGAAAACTGGGCCACCTGCACCCCTTTCTGAAGCCTCAGGGCAGCCTTGGGGCAGTTGGAGTAGAGTCAAAAACGAAATGCCCCAAAAAGGAAATTTTATCACAGATTTAAATCAAACTTCTCCAGATCTTAGGGAGCTTTCTTGTCTTGTTTCTAGATAAAAGTAGACTGTAAGAGGAAGGTTTGCAAGACTCTTGCAAACTGAACTGACAAATTTTATAATAAAAAAATTACTGCTTATAAAAATACTGCTGTATTTTTAATACAGATTTGAAAGGCCTCGTGTGTGTGTGCCCTCCCACACACCCACCCACTACCCGGCTGTGCCAGTNATCCCCCCAAGGAAAGCTTTGACTTTTTCCTAAACAAAGAGTTGTTTGAGGGAACAGGTACTGCTGCAGCTGGAGCTTTATGGACTGGAGTATATCAAACCTTCGCACTCCTCTTTCTTTTCCTTCTCTCACCTTCAGCAGTTACTTGTCCTTTCCCTGATGCTCTCCAAACACTCAGAGATGCACAGACACGTCCCTGCACAGCACAGAACCCTCGTGCCTCACACTCCCCTCCTCTCTCCAAACAGATGTTTCATTAGCCCAGTGATGCAAAGGTGCCCGAGTGTGAAACCTCCACCTCTCTCCTTAGATATCCCAACACCACACAGAAAAGAGGCAGCATTTCCAGAAGATATGGATGTAATTTCAAGATGTGCATCGGCCATGTAGTGGTATCCAGCTGTAAATATGTGCTTTTGAAGCCTAGAGCAGGTTAAGACTTAATTTTGGGCTAGTAAATATTTAATTTTCAAAGCTGGCAACAGAAACTGACATTTAGTAAAGTTGTCCATTTGGACAGTATAAAAACACTTAAGATTCCTAAATGCAACATCATTTTGACCTACTGGTCAAATTTGAAATTTATTTTCTATATGTCCCTCTACTTTCAAGGCTGAAAATACACAGGAACTTCCAGGACTGTAAATTTTAATAGATTTAAACTGGATTTTTAAATTAAATTTTACTTTTATAATGAAATTGCCTTAGGTGTCAGGTAGACCAGCACCCACATAAATAGTCAAATGTTTGAAATCACTGAAATCTAGGTGGTCAGTGGATACTCCTGATAAATTCAAGGAGCTGTTGAGAAAGCTGCTGATGTGATTTCAGCACGGCCCCACACTGTGTGAGCTGGGTAAAGTGACAATTGGCAATACAGACTCAGAGTACAGAGGCAACTTTTAGAGAAAGAAACCACATTTGACAGTTTATGTTTTCAAATTAACAACAGTTCAAGGGCACCACTCAATTCCTGAAGGAATCTGTCTTTTTTCAGTAGGGTTTCCTAAAGGAAACAAGCAGATAAAGTTGTTTCATACCTCAGACACCTAAAAACCTTCAGTATATGTTTACTAAGTTTAGCCATATTTTACAGGGAAATAAATAGAAGCTCAAAGATATTCCTGTAATTTTGATAAATGAGTGGCTGAGGAAAAGACAGAACATCCCTTGCAAAGCCAATTCAAACTCCAGCTGATAAAGGACCGCAAAGAGAGGTGAGGGTGCTGAGAGGAGGAGGAGGATTCACTTTGAGAAGTGAAGATACTGAAGGGGCTGCCAGGAAGGAGCCTGTGACTACTGAGAGGCCACTGTGTGGGCACAGGATTTCACTTAAGTCAAATTTTCACAAAATAAGTTCCTTCAAGACTGAAGAGGATTTTTGTTGAACTTTTAAATGGAAGCTTTTAAACTTTTTTCAGTCATTTTGGGCTATGTAGTGATAAAAAGCATAATTTTTACATCAAATAGCAATTTTTCAAGCTTACAGAGTGACAGGACAAGAATTGTTTAATAACGGAAGATGTGTGATGACTGCAGAAGTTTCCTGGAAAATTAGGGCTCTGTAAAAATCTATTTTCTCTTTCATATTCCACTACACTTTTGATTTTCACAAAAAGTCAATGCTTTTAATATGTTTTCACAAAAACATGGCTGTTTCTATGCAACAAAACAGTTCCCACTAAGCTGCCTATGTATTTACTGTGCTTTCTTGAGAGAAAAAGCAAAGCAGAATTTCATACTGGACTCAAGACTTCCCTTAATAAACAACCCACAAACTTTCTCACTTCTGCCTCGCTGAGGGGCTGTGAGTGGGGTTTTGCTGCCTACTGGGGTTAACCCAGAGCCATCAGAAACTGAAAATGTTTCAGTTCCTACCTATTCTCAAAAGTCACAAGTAGTCAGGTCACAAATTATGGGTGCTTCATGCACTGAAAATGATTTCAGCTGCCTGTGTCATCCCACTAATAAGAATGCAGAAACAAAGACATGAGTGAACACTGCCTCCAAAGGACTGCTCTTACCATGAGCAAACTCCAAAGGAGCTCTGATGATGACGGTTATTGCTTTAACATGCAGGAGAAATAAAAAAAAAAATGGACTGGAGCCATCTGAGAATGCTCTTAGAGGAAAATGGACATATTATAAAAGGAAGGCTGTATAAAATCAAGCCTTGCTCTGCTGAATTAATAGCTGTCTTGTCACTTCTGTTTACAGCTGAGTGGCTTTTAAGTTCCCATGTGAAACTCATCCTGAGAATGAGTTTGTTAATAACAGGTTATTCCTGGGTGAAAAACAACTGCCCCTGCATTAAACAAGAGATTTGTCTCATGAGAATCAGGGAACAAAATATGTAAACTAACCAAGAATAGAAACGTTTGACAGACAAGTAAAATACCTTTTACTAACTAATAGAGAAATGGGCAAGAAAAACTATTGACCAATTGGAGTTATACACGAGGTCTGTAAAACCTGTATAAAAACAAGCTGTGCGAATAAAGAACGGGCAATTTCCTTGGTTCCTTCATATCGAACCGTGAGTGTCCAGTTCTTTGCCTTCTCAGAGCCTCAGGCAGCAAGCTGGTATAATTTAGCTTTCAGAAGTTTCCTTATTGACCCATAGTCAGAGTTTTTTTTTC
Source organism: Regulus satrapa (assembly GCA_013396955.1). Taxonomy (NCBI): domain Eukaryota; kingdom Metazoa; phylum Chordata; class Aves; order Passeriformes; family Regulidae; genus Regulus; species Regulus satrapa. The sequence goes on along the minus strand of VWZN01016735.1, from coordinate 149,561 downwards.
TCTTGTTGGCAAGGAGAGTGTGACTGAGATGCTATTTCTTCTTCCCTGCCCAGTGCAGGGTAAACAAGCCCGGTTTGTTATGAAACATCTGCCAAGCTGTGCTGTCACAAAGACAGCAGAACCCTTTGGTTTCCTTAACATTTTTGGAAGCACCCAGCTGAAGCGCCCCAGTCACATCGGAGGCAGTGCACAGCACCCTTCTCTGGCCCAGGGAGCAGCTCAGCCAGCCCTGCAGGGAGGCTGCCCAGGAGCACAGCCAGGCTCACAGGTGTGACACTGCTCCCAAACGCTCAGAACGCAGCCCCTGCTCTGCCCCAGGGCTGCAGCTCAGCCTGGATCCCACTGCAGGGGATCCCTGCACATCCAGGGCCTCTGGAGCCAGCACACACACATTCTTCCTTTTGGGCAGATGATTTTTAAAAATACCGTCAGATTCAGCGAGATCACGTTTTAAATGGAATTTTGAAATAAGCTGGGCAACCTTTTTCCTGGGTCAACACATCACCTACTTCATTAATTAATCTGGAACGTTTACATTTTATCAAGTGGTAAATAGTTGAAGGTTACATGGAGGATTTTCCTTAGGATTGACAGAAATTAGTTGGTGTGAATTCTAACATTTGAGAGACCTCTGATGCATTTTAAATACTGCTCTAGTTGCTTACTTTTTTCACTGGCTCCTCCTGGTCCTTCCCCTGACTTTCCTCCCCAGACAGACCCTTTGCCTCACACAGCAGCACTCCAGTGATGAGCCAAGCCTCACTGAACACAACAGCCCAGGCATCTTCTTGCAAAAAGACCACTCTGTCCCAGTGCTGGCCAAGAGATGTAGGAAAAAACCCAACCAAACCAAACCAGCCTCTCCCCATCAAACAAGCCGTGAAAACACAAGGCCCCCTCACACCCCTACACCCCTCTCTCCAATTGTGCCCATAGATTTTGTGATTTTGGGTATAGATCCATGTACACTGAGGAATTAGCCTTCTTTTTAAATAAGGAATATTGATTCCTTAGTTGTAGTAAATACTTTAAAACAGCTCATAAACCAATTCATTATTTTTAATTGTTGTGCAGATAATAAACATCTCTGTGTAATACTGTGCAGTATGGGAGGACATTTGAATACATAACTGAAATAGAAAAGCACCTGCATTTTCTTTATAACTGATTTCACTGTATATTCAGTCTGGCAAATATTTCCCCCCATAGGTATGTATGAAAGATGAATGCAAAAATGAGCTATGGCATTTGGGAGAGTGAAGTGTTAGGTAATCTTAAAGCAGAATAACAAGATGTTAATAAACATATTTGGATCAATCAAAAAATTAAGAAAACCAGTTTTCTCCTACTTTTCTTAAACAAGTAAAGAAATGAAAGGAAAAAAAGTAGCCATCAAAATTCATGTTTTTAAAGTTTTTTTAAAATCTTTATTAGTCTCATAATCTGCAATTTCTCACTCAGCAGACAGGGTAAATCATCTATTCCCTGCAGGAAATAGATGCAGCAGGAATGAAGCATCAAGCATCCCACTACTGACTTTTAAGAGCTGTCCAGGACTAAAACCTGCAGAATACCTCCATAACTCTCACTTTCCCTCCTGTCTAAGCACAAAGCTTTCCTACTTAAATGCACCAGCCTTGAGCTGAGCCTTAAGATTGAGACTGCAGGCTCTGGACCATTCCAAAGGGAATAAGGACTCATCTTCCTGAGCAGGGCAAGGGCTGAATTACCTGAGCTGGATAAGAGCTGATTTAACTGAGCAGGCCAAGGGCTCCTCTGCCATTTCTTACCCAGGAGATGTCACCTCACTAACTCATCCATCCAGAAATTCATCTTTTTGACCTCTGAAATATGTCAAGGCAATCTCACAGTTTAATGACATATTGAAAAATACATAATTTTGTTTGCTTTGAATGTGTTCGTCAACAGTTGATTGGATGGCAACCGTTCATCTTGCCAGTGAAAAAGTAAGTAACTAGAGCAGTATTTAAAATGCATCAGAGGTCTCTCAAATGTTAGAATTCACACCAACTAATTTCTGTCAATCCTAAGGAAAATCCTCCATGTAACCTTCAACTATTTACCACTTGATAAAATGTAAACGTTCCAGATTAATTAATGAAGTAGGTGATGTGTTGACCCAGGAAAAAGGTTGCCCAGCTTATTTCAAAATTCCATTTAAAACGTGAATCTGATGGTATTTTTAAAAATCATCTGTGCAAAATGAAGAATTTTGTGTTATGAAATGCCAATTCAGCTTGGCCAAAAGAATCTGAAGGATAAATTTACATCAGAGATGTGATCATCCCCACCTGCTACCCCCACAATACATTTTCTCTCTGTTCTTTCTATATTGTAGGCTAAAATACACAAGTGTGTGATTTTGATAAAGTTTTCTTCCAGCTCAATCAAGTTACCCAAGCATGAATACTGGGTAGTATCAAAGCTGCACAACTTAAACCAAAGTAAAACAGTGACAGTAGATCAGTTTCAAAGCTAAAATACTGATTGCATAAAACCCACTTTTTGATGGAGCACAAATGGCATTGCTCCTGAACTCAGAACAATGCTTTTATGAATTATTTTCACCCCATGGTAAGTATAACTGCACACATTTCCCTTCAACTAGAAAGTTGTTAGAATCACATTAGAGCACAAAAACTTATTTCTCCCTCTTTCTCTATAAACCAGATTAATACTCTTTTATTTGATCTGGTAAATTTTCTAAATTACTTCTTGGCAAGACCAATTCAGAATTTACGATTCTAATACACTGAAACTTTTTTTTTCTTAAAGAAGGAACACAAATCCTAAACCTTAGAGGAAATTTAAAAAAAAATAAATTAAAAATCCACAATTTCTTCATGGAATCAGAATTTTAGCAGCTTCTACTCTCAATCCTACTATAATTTAACCCAAGATGGGTCTAGAGAACAGGGGCTGACAGGTGATATATGCTTCCTATTTTGCTGTTCATATAACCATTAACAATAACTGCAATAGAGCACATGAATGATAACGACCAGACACCCACTGAACTGGAAAATCCAATATTCTTTACCAAGGTGAAGGGGGGTAGGAGTGGGTCTGTTAAAATAATTGTGCCTCAACTCGTATGTAGTATGTCAGCTCAGTAAACAGTGTGCCCAAGAAGGGGGTTCTTCTTCCTTATCAATTGTAAGGATTTTACTGGGGTGGTGGTAGTAGCAGTCGTAGTAGTAGTAGTAGTAGTAGTAGTAGTAGTAGTAGTAATAATAATAATAATAATAATAATAATAATAATAATAATAAAATGAGCGAAAATGATCACTGTTATTATGTAAACAGGCTGAAATTTTTCTATCTAGGATACCGTGTTCTCTAAAAAAATTTAAAATAAAAATAAAACCCTAAACAAAAGCCCACAAAACCAAATAAAATCAAACAAAATCAAACATAAACAAACTCCAAAAAACAAATAAACATAAAAAACTGAACCAAAAAACCATAAACCAAACCAACCAACCATAAACAAGAACCAAAATGAACAAAAATTAACAAAACAAACAAACAAAAATAAAATAATCATCCCCCAAAATAGCAAAAAAAAAAAACAAAACAAAAAAAAAAAAAAAAGAGAAAAAAAAAAAAATCAAACCAAACCAAATCAAATTACAACCGGAATCTAAGGAATTTTCTTAGTCAGATTTCTGCAATTTAACCAGCTTCAGATTTAATTTGAGTGCATCAAATTACAAACTCTCCAAACAGCTACACTCATAAACTTTGCATTTCTTCTTGCTCTGAAGGCAAATCTCAGGGGTATCATCTTCCATAAGAACTGAAAGGATAATGGGGCTTCCATCTCCAGTGATGCCATCCCTGTGCTCCAAAGGGAACTGTGAGAGCCCGTGGCAGGGCTGGGTTCTTTTCTCCCAGGGATCACTGCCAGGTGCTCATTTCAGTGTTGGCCCAAACCTCAAGGAATTAACGTGAAAGTGTTTTATTCCTGTGGCAGACTGGATGCTCCAACCAGATCCCTTGCTACAGTAAGGCCAAATGGTCCAATTTTCCCCCCAAAAGCAAAGAACAATATTTTTAAAAGCTTATTTTAACTCACTATTATAAAAGAGAGAGTGATCTATTTATAAATTCATTCAGAACAGCAGTAAGGCACTCAGGTATGGCCATGCATCTACCAAGCGAACAAAACAAACAACTCATGTATTCTCTGGAAGACAGCCATTATATACAGTCTGCTAAAACAAAAAGAAGAATACTGTTATGCTTTATCCTAGCTGAACAGAAACAAAAGAATTCCAATAATATCTCCTACTAAAACAGAGCTGCTGTTCTATAAAACAAGTATCCTTAAACAAAAACATAATTAACTGCTTTTCATTACTCACTGAAGCCTGAAAGGATCCTAAAATCCCTTTAAGTTGACAGAATTAAGCATATTTTGATCAAAATTGAAAACATTCAATGAATTTATAGGGTAAATTGTTGGAATTCTGATTTTTTTAGAAGGATTCCAGATGCATTGGTACAAAATTAGGAAAGGAGACTTTTTTAAATCACTGTTTTAAAAGCCTACCTGTCCATTTTGTGTTTCAATATATGACAGTTTTTTATATAAAGGCTGTCCTTAAAGCATCTGAGTCACCCAAACTCTCTCTTCCACAATCCATTATCTCATAAAGAAATGCCATAAATACAAAAGTAAAAATAGCATCAGCAAGTGGTTTGGGTGAGCAATGTTCACTGAAGGAATCCTGATAAAAACAATTATTTCCCTTTGGAATTCTTGGAATTACATGGAGTTGCAGTCATAACTGGCAAAAAACTGCCTCAAAACTGATCAATAATAAAGAACTTTGAAGTAAATTAATCAGAGATCTGCTACCAGTTTTGCTTCCTTGTTTCTGTAGCTTTAAATTCCCACCACATATAAAGTATTACTTTTTGCCGCTAATTAATTTTTCACCGCCTAAACTGATGAACCATGCAATTTCATCATTCCTTATAACGAGTTTCAAAAGAACATCTAAAACCGTGGCTAACCTTATAACAAAAATGTTGAAAATCATCCTTTTTACACTGGAATCACTCTCACTGAGCCTAAAGATATTAATGATGCAGTCAAAGAAATACATTCCACAAAATTACATGGCAATAATCAAAGGATGATATTGAGTAAATCACATCAGACAGTCACCACCAACTAACACTTTTGTGGGTTTTGGGTTGGTTTTTTTTTTCACTCACTGAGCTAGGAAAAATCCATTTCTTAGCGGGGTATAATGATCCAGTAAGGCCAAGGTGAAGCTGATGTTGCAGAGATCTAAAGAAGCTGCAGAAAAGCAGAGTTAGGGCAGGATTTGGCACCAGATGAGCGCTGGGATTCTGCAGCAGAGGTGCTCCACTGAGCACTGTCCCTGCTGGCCTCTCCACCATGCAAACCTTGCACAGGTAATTAAGGGATAAATCGTTATTTGTTATTATTTGTGTTTAGCATTAAATTATTTTTATTTCTATCATCACCCAAGCAGCCCACATCAGAATCATCCCAGGACCAACAACAGCTGAAGGACAGTGATCTCCTGTCCTCAGAGCTCTGCAGTGTTGAAGGAACAAAACAACAACAAGAGAGCACAATTAGCACAATTAGGTCCCCAAATGTGCTTCTGAAGGCTCCAGCTAACTGCACTTTACATAATTCCCATCTGGCGCCCTCAAAAGCAAAAAGAACAGAATTCTCTGTTGCCACTCATTGCAAATACTTTATCAGCCACTGTCTGCTGCTTGTCAGGAATTTCAAAGTGCAAGGGGAACTCCACAAGAGTAGAGGCAGCTTCTGATCAGCAGATTGATTTCTTTATATGTGAAGTTAGTTAGGAATATGAACCATGTTTTAGAGTCTAAATTTGACTAGGAAATTATGATGGGTAATTCATCCTCAATTCTGTAAAGATATAAGAACTTACTTTAACATTATGTGGAATGGAATGTATGGAATATTATATATATATATATATATGTGTGTGTGTATGTGTGTGTGTAATATATGGAATAATGGAATATGTAAACTAAATACTTAAATAACAATACAGGGTAGAAGGAGACAACTACAGCACTAGGAGTGATAATAGCTGCCTGTATTTCAACAGAGGCAGGAGGATATATCAGGATATATAGAATATATCAGGATATATTCTGATATCCTGAATATGGAGCATTCAGTGTTTGTGACTGTGGGCCAAAAGCATAGCACTGAACAGTGACAGAGAAGGTTTCTGTAGCCCAATACCTAGAAACACCTTTCCCAGTCTAACTGCTGATTGCTCCAAGCTCATCAAGTACATTCCACAGAACTGAATCTGGAGAAAAAGCAATCAAAAATCTGAGTCAGGATTTCTGACAGCTGAAAAAAAACCCCACTAAAAAACTGTATTTGTGTTTGTGAAGCCCCCAAATAATGAAAAGGCAGCAGTGTAAAACCTCAGAGAGCCACTTAAAAACCTTAACTCTGAAACTGAACAGGGCTTCAGGATGAGGCCTCCATGGCCAAATGCCCACAGGAATTTCAGCCAGGGAAGTCTGCACTCTACAGAGCAGCAGCTCTTGTTCTAAACAGCTTGTTTCTTTGCACATTATTTTCTGACCAAAAAAAGACTATAACGTTTTTCAACAAGATGAAATAACAATTCTTCATTCCAAAAATAATAAACATATTACTTAAACATACTACTAAAGTCATCTTCCTTTGCCACTGCATCCAGACTGTGCTGCCTCTTTGTGGATGTTTGAAACCTTTAGAAAATATAAGAACCTACATATATTTAACTCTCTTTTACTCCATTTCTGATTTAGATGCCTAAAAAAATAAGGTTTGCTATCCGTGTTTGTAGGTATTGAACAGTACAATGATGAAAAATTAATTCGTGTATTAGTAAATCACTGAGTTCAATTTTTGTAGGTTCTTTCATTTTACTCATAAGTCAGCTGCAGGCTTATTAATGACCACAGAAAACACTGAATGAAAAGCCATGGATATGCCATAAACATTCAAGGACAAAAGAAATTTGGAAAATTACAATCTACAACACTAAGGAGTCCTTTTTTAAACTACTTCAGAATAGGTCATATGTTTACATCCTCCACTGAAATTTTGGCAACCATGACACTATGATGATACCTTAGTTAACTGCTGTTATGTTTATACAAATACAAAAGAGAATTTATTTATTTCTAACTAGGAAGAATACTTCCAACTCCACGTCCAGCAGTACCAGGTAGGTTCAAGCCTAGAGAGAGCAAGCAGACTTGAATAAAAGTTATTCAGAAAATGAGTATTTTGGCTGATTGAGAAAACTGGCACTTGAAAATTCAGGATATTGCAGGGTGCTGGTCATAATTCACAAACACCCTGAGCTGAGATGCAGAACTGGGCGTGCTCACCCGTGAGAAGAGTGGTCCCAGTGTGCAGACAGCCTGGGTCTGGGCTCAAGGCAGGAAAAAAAAACGTGTGTGCAGCCAAGATGAGAGTCCCAAGAGTAGAGTTTCAGAGCTATTTTTTAATGTAATAGAGAAAGAGGAGGGAAAAGCAAGAGAGCTGGTTTATGTTTGGACAGGAAAACTGTCATTTGAGAGAAGGAGATAACAGAAAGCTCTGTAGAGAATTGCATAAACTGAGATCCCTACAAACTTAAGATAGGCTGGGGCAGATGGGAAAACAGTCTTCTGGCTGAGAGTGATAACCTAAAACCAGAGCTGTTCCCATATTCTTCAAAAGAAGTACTTTTAATAAGAAAGAAATCCCAGCAATGGCATTCCTTTCATCTCTAGCTGCTGTCATGGTGCACTAACCATGGAACAAGAGGCACTCCAAGGCCATGCTCCAAAGGCTCACACTGCAAATAAACCCTGAACAACCACAAAGACAAACAAAAGGAAGGAAATGAACTCAACAAATTCATTGTAATAATATTTTTTCAAAGGTTCCCTTTCCTGGATTAGAGAAGCTTCTCCTGTTTTATCCTGTGAGCTCTTTTTTAATGCTGCCTGGTCACTTGGTGAGAGGCAGAGCTAACAGCAGACAGACCTGCATTTCCTGGGGGAGAATAAAATGAGCACAAACTGCAGCAGCACTGAAGAGCTACAGTCCCAGGTGAGCGACTCCCAGCTGGAGCAAAACAGAATCTCAGATGTTTAAATAACTGAGCAGCTGTGTGGCTCCAATCCTGGAGGTCCTTCAGCTAAAAACAAATAGCACCCAGAGGTCTGGTTGTTCAATAACACTGTGAGGCTGCGGCTTTAGGCAACTGATGGCACAGCAAGGAAAGAGATTTCATCAATTCTCTTGAGAAACTCTACAGAAATTCCCACATATTGCAAAGATTGCGGTACAACTGCTGGAAAGGAAGACTCACAATCAGACAGACTGGTTCCAAGAAGCTGAGAAAAGGTGACAAGGACATGCCAGGATCTGTGAGTGTAACTGCCAGGGTGAGAGGCACGCCAGCTTGCAGCATCCCAGAGCACCTCTCTGGCACTACAGAACAAGTATTTCACAACACTGGAAGCAACTCATTGCAACTGGGAGCCCCCCAGCTGTTCTGGAGCTCTCAGAGTGGCAGGGCTGCTCCTGAGCACCGTAGATATGCACAGCAGCAAAATCCAGCAAAATCCTCATCTCCATCAGCTCTGGTGCTCTGCTCTGCCCCAGGGCGGGACAAGGCTCCCCCTCTAGCAGTTTCTCTGGGGCAGTGATTTTGCTAAAATGCATTCCCTAGGTGAGGGGAGAATAATCCAGTACCTAACCCAGCCCAGCACACGGTGCTTGCTGCAGCTAGGCTTGCTCCAAGCCAGAGACACTTGGGGTGAATCTTCCAGAGGACAAACACATCAGCCAGAAAATAACTTACAGCAGCTCTGTGGCTAAAATCACCCTTTACATGTGGAAAATAGTCAAATAGTAGAGAACTAAATTAGCTGTAATTTGAAATATTATGTCAATAATACCCCTAAGGTATTTTATTTCAAGAAGAAACATTTCAGAAAATTTTAGTGCGTACATTTTCAAGAAACCTCAGTGTGGTGCATTAAAAAGGCACAGTGAAAGGTAAAAATTCAGTGCATGCTGAACATCCACCACAGCATTTGAATTTGGGAATATATGGCCACAGCAAGGCAGAGCAGAGGAAACAGCTCTGTTTCCTAAGAGTCACTGTTTGGGTTTTTTGGGGGTTTTGTTTGTTTGTTTGTTTGTTTTGGGGTTTGTTGTTTTAAAATTGTGCATTAGTATTTTGCAGGAAAACCAACAGCTGCTTCAGATTACTCTCATGAGAAGCAGTTCCCTAAAATTAATGATACTTAAACCCAAAAGACATAACTGTTCCATTAATATAACTTGTGCCTAAAGTCATTAATATTTCAAGTGCGAGCACAGAATTCTGAGATAAGAACACAGAACCGAACTGGAAATGAATGTGCCACACACTCGAAAAAATAATAATGTTTGATTTGTAGAGCAATGAAAATACAGAGGAAGCACAATTAAAAAGTCGATGTTTACCTGCTCTTGTGTTTGTAATTCCTGTGACTCAGCATAGCCCCAAACATGCAGGGAGGAGTCGTGTTCATTGTGCCTGGCTGATCTCTCCCTCGGTGCAGCCATCAATGAGCTGATGCTGGCACCAGTGCATCCTGCTGCTGCTACACCTGGAAATTCAGAGCAGCAGGTTTCCTCTCAGGAGTATTTCCTAGCCATAGACACAACTATGTGAGGCAAAGCTGTCTTGAAAGATATTTGGATATAAATATTTAGAGACGTGAAAAGAAGTTGTCCTTAGCAAAGAGGCAGGGTAGAGCACACGATGAGAAAAAAGACAGGCATTTCTCACTGTCTGGGGAACAAATAGAGAATTTTTAGAGAATTTCAAAGAAATCATTCACTTGATATTTAAGTTCAGGTAAAGAATATTGCAATTCTAAAAGAGGATATTGCACCAGTGAAAATGAATTAAATCCACATGTATTCATCAGGTAAATTTTTGAGTCATTGCTCAACTTTCACAGCTAAAATAATTTGAGAAGCTTGTTTATTACCCTGTACAGCATAATTAATATATGGCCTCATCTACGCAGCAAATAAGAGAAAGAAAAAGGTCACATTCATTAATTACTTTTTGATCCAAATAGTTAATAAATTCACCACATAAAAGTACATGTTATTAAACAATGGAAACGTGCAAATATAAACCAGTCAAAAGCTCTATGCCAATCATATATTAAAAAAAGGAATCTGATTAACTGCTTGTTTTCTAAAATCTCACTAAGTTTTTGTACATTAAATTAGCCCCAAACTTAGTTCAGGTTTAATGTTTTAACTTCTTTTTCTCACTGGAACAAAGCAGTAAGAAATTTTGCTAGAGCCTTACTCTAGAAAAGCACGTAAAAAGTAGAGATTCAAAACAAGTTTAAACCAAGCAAATAACTGAATACAAATTCAGTTTGCTGACACAATTGTGTATATTCTGAGCCCTTGTTAATATGATAAGACAGTTAACATTTTTCACTGTTCCAAATTATTGAAAGACTGAGTCTAATTTTTTCTACTTCGTGTCTCATTAAAGTTCATGTCTCATAAAATGTTCTCAGTCTTTTAGTAGCTTAATAAAATATTTAGGTACCTTCTCGTTAGCAAGAAGATGAATAAAAAAGGTGCCTGCCAGAATACTAATCTGGAGATATCCCAGTCCAAACACTTATTTTTTTTCTTGCAGAGAACAATAACCTTCTGGGCTAACCGCATCTGCAAAAAGCAAGGCAAAGAGGTCAGAGTCTTTTCCAAAGCCATCACTCCTACCAAATCTCATCCTTTTCCCTTGGAATATCAAGATCCAAAAGTATGTGACTGTGCAGACCAGAAGCAGATTAAGCTAAAGGCAAAATGTACTCTTATTAGAAAATAAAAAATATTAGGTATATGCTCAACTAAGACAATGATTGGACTCGGTGTATTTTGCCTTAAAATTAGAGCACATATACATCCAAAAAGCTCTAGGATTTTGCTTTAGGAACTACCCCAATCATCAAAACCCACTGCAAAAGCAACATTAATTACACAAAACCAGAATTTGCTACAATTCTCTTTTTGCTCTGCCCCAAAACCTTTCAGAATGGAGCTCCCACTTCTTACGTACAACAGAGCTTGCTTATCAGGAGAAAAAGTATCAATCATTTAAGACCAACAGAAAGAATTTTCTAGTGATTTCTTTTGCACCAATTCACTCAAACTATTTCAACTATTGTAAGAACTACTCTAGAGACAAAGGATTGGATGTTTTGTGGAAGGCTTGGTTGGGATTTTTCCAGGGTTTTTCTTTTTTTGGTGGCTGACACCAGTGTCACTTTCAGAACATGTCACTGGGGGTTCTCAGTTCCCGCTGGACTCCTGCCAGTTAAGGCGTCCCAGAGCCCAAAATGAGCTTCTGATCCAAGCTGGAAGGACAGGACAGCCCAGCCCAGGAAGGAGGAGGGGGAGACACTTCCCTCAGAACAATGATCTGCAAATGGAACAGAAAACTTTTCTGCCATTCTAAGAGAATATATTCAAATCCTTGCCTTATGAATCAGTCTGTAGATTCGTACGCTTCAATCTCCCACACCCAAAATCAGTATCACACTCTGAAACTAGATTTCTCTGGTGACAGTAATTTTTTTGTGAATTTGGGTTTATTAAAAAACCCAATCATCATCATCATCATCATCATCATCAGAGTAAATGTTTTCTTTAACTGATTTGGTAAAACTATGTAGGCTTTACATGAATGAGAATATTATTTAGAGTTATGTTTAATTCAGTAGCTTAATGTAAATATTAAGGAAAACTAATCTGAAGCAAAATGGGAATTAATTGAATTGTAATAACACTTCTCTTTTAGAGAAAAGATTAGTCACAAAGGCAGTCAAAGTCAGAGGGATGGAAATGCAAACAGATAATTTACAGCTGAACACTGGATTTTGCTCATTTGCAGAGCACCCCTGTTTACATTTCTAATCCAAGAAAAAGAAATAGATGATTTAGAAATTGCCAAAAGCCCTGGAAAGTAATCTGTGCTGGCAGCGGAACCCTAAGGATCAGCAAAGGTGAGTTCCAGCAGCAGCTAAAGCCCACCTCTAGAGCTGACACAGAGATGTGATGCCCTGCAGGAGCAGGGCTGAGCAGGGATGGAAATAAGGCCCAAGAACGCCTCCAAGCTGGCAGATGGCCTGGAGCAATTAGCAGGTCACTGCCGGGGTGGGTGAGGAATGATGGGCACCAATCCCATCCTTCCCAGCAGCCCGAGCCTGGCTCAGGCACAGTGGGATTCATGTGTGGCCAACCCCCTTAGCTGGGGCTCAATGCATCCACCGTGGCCGCCAACAATCCTTCCACTAATCCCATCAAGGGGACTTTATTTTTGTTTGTTTAGGGTTTTTTTTCTATATTATATATATATATATATTTTTTTTTTTTAAATTTCATCTCTCACCAACTCAGATAGCAGAATCAAATACTGAATAATACATCCAATGAGTCACTTAATTATCTGCATGAAGGTGAAACAGAAACAGCTGAGTCAAATAATGAGATGTCAAGCGCAGCAGCTCAGACCAAGGAGGGATTTGGAAGAATTCTTCCTGCCAGAAAGGGAATCACAGTATTTTTCCAACAAAATACTAAGGGATGTCATCTTTCCCTTCCAGTCCCTGCAGAAATGCCAGCTGGGGTGAAAATACCGAAGTGAGGTGACAAAAACAAGGAGAGTAGAAATCACTCACATTACAGCAAGCATCATTAAATAAGTCACAGGCAATTAACAAGTTCAAAACAAACAAACAAAAAACCAATGAAAACCCCAACAACAACAACCGAACAAACCCCACCAAACAAAACACTAGTTTGGAAAAGTGAAGTAGAGAATACAAAACTGTTGCAATGTAGGATGTTGATCAAGCAAGTAGGTTTATCCTCAATTAAGAAGAAGCTTTCTTCTTCCATATATCAAATAGCTAAACACAAATTTCACTGCTCCATTAATTGAATCCATTTCATTTTTCCGATCACTAGAGTCAGACCAGGTCTGGTTTTCTGCCCTCAGCATTAGCTGAGGACTCCTGTAATCAGACAAAATTTCAGTCAAAACTAGCTAATAAATCCTTGCTTTATTTCTGTGTTTGGACAAGCAGCTGGATTTATCCCTGCTCTGCAGTCTCCAAGGGATGATTCTGCCAGTATAAAGGAGCATAACATTACATTTTGGCCCATGCAGGTTTCCAGGGGACTCTGCCAGAGACCCTGGGTACTGGCAGAAATTCAAAGCACTTATTTCCACTGGATCTGAACAGAGAGACTGTACTTATTTAGAAAAATAATAAGGTTTAAAAACTGTCATTGTTACAGAATTGTGAGTTGCAGCTCAAAACAAACACGTGGTCCTCAAAGCCCAACTGGAAGATAAACAGAGTAGGAGGTTTGTCCTTAACTCCTACTCACAAAAAAAAATCCCCAAAAAAACAAGCTATGCAGTAATTGTTATATTTTTAATTTCCACCAAATCTATTTGATCCAGTCAATATTGACATATCCCTGCACTATCCTGAATAAAGAAATTGTCTATTACAGTCATCCTAGCCAAAGAACTTCACAGTAAAAGTAAGGGGAAAAAAAAAAAGAAAAAAGTGTAAACAGAAGTGAAGGTGTGTCATGGGATATGGGATTCATGAAATTGAGCAAGGCAGAAGCCAGTAAAGTGTTGAAAACCTGGGAAAAACAGGATGTTTTTTCTCTTACTAATCTAAGTAACCACCACAAACTGGTGTTCCACAGCTGACCAGCTCTAGAACATCATTCAGCCATAGCAAGGAATAACCCCTGGAAGCAGATCATCCCATCTCTGAAGGGAGCAGCTGGGATAATGTGACCTTCTGCAAAGACAGCTTCACAAATCCAGCCCTTCTGAGTTTGTTCAGTCTGATTCTCCAACTCTGCACCCACCCACAGGTCTCACTTTCAAAAATATACTTAATTTGCCTTTTTTTTTTTTCCTCCTGCCATTAAGTGCATCAGAAATATTAAAATCTCTTTATCCTGAAAAGCTTCATGCATCTCTTCCATTGCAAGACATTCCATCAACTCTCCAGATTGCCAGGCTAACAGAACAGGCCATGGGACCTCGTGGCATGAGAACAAAACAAGTGACAACTTTTCTTGTTTTAGTGGCAAATACTTCCAGAAAAGAAACAACTTAATGTACATAACCTACATGCATTATTTGCACCGCAGCCACAGGAGGGTTCATCACGTACAAATAAGAAATATAAATGTAAACCTAATTGCTTCACCTTCCAAAATACAGGAATAGAAGAACAGTCCTCAGAGTTTAGTAAAATTTGGATTTAATCTTTTTTCTTCCTCATTTATGGTTACTTCTGCTATCATTTCTTAAATACCTTTAAGATTTACTTACAAATCTTAATAAATCACTAAAAATCTCAGAAACAGCCGTCTTTAAACATTGGGGCTTGGAACATTTTGTATTTCAGAATTGAATTTCTTTTTCTCCCACATTCATACTGGGTATCTACAAATGTCTGAAAACCAAAACTGTTCCCTTAATAGACCTGCCTTTAATGAGCTACACAATGGATCCAGATAATTGATAAAATGCAGCGTGGCTTTACAGAGTCCCAGCAGCCCCATCCCTAGGATTTCCAGATGCCAGAGCAAATGCCATGTTTGAAACTTCAAACACATGGCAGAAAACTTTAGGGGTAAAAACAAAATTGCAGAGTTGCAAAAGAAGTATAAAAATATTATTTAGTGAAAAAAGCAATAACATTGACAGGTGCCATCTTAGAAGTTGAGCACTACAATTCAGGTTGTAGCATCTCCCTAAAGGACCCCGTGATTTTATTAGTAAAAGTAAAGACCATTTTATATGAAGGACTGCATAATGGTGAATTTTGGGGGTTGTTTTTTGTCTCCTCCTTAAAAACAAGACCATTCCCAGCTGCAGTGTTCAGCTGGCTGGAAGAGCCCTGTGCAGTGGAACATTTCCCTGCTCCTGCAATCACTGTAAGAACATGAAGTTGTTCTTCTTAATTCATGGTGTCAAGCTCTGCAAAAACATTCCCACATATGCAGAGTCAAAAAATGGTGTAGTGAATACAGAGAAAGTATTTCATACTGTAGCCTTTAAGCTTAAAGTAAATGACTTTTGATTAGACTCATAAATTACTGAACATGTGGCTCCAGCAGTTGTCGGGAGTGATCAGATAACACAAACTTTACATGGAATCAGAACTAATTCCTGCACAGTGCTACTGCTGTAAAGGCTGCAACAACAATGGCAGACATATCACTAAATGGGCAAACCTAGAAATATAATTAAATTAACTGATAATCATCTCTCTTCTTCTATCCAGACTCTAATTTAATGCACTTGCAAATGTAATGAGGTTCACTGAATTGAAAAATACTGTGGAAATAACAGAAACAAGATTAAATTAATTGCACAACATACTGATAAGAAAGCTTGCTTCAAATTATGTGAGGCACATTTCTAAAAGCCATTACAAGGCCAGTCACATATCATGCACCTTGATGACAAATAACACATTTAAATCATTTTTTTACTAACTGGAATATCTGTTGTGTTTCCTAGAACCATATGCTAATTGGTTGGTGCTCTCTCATCTTCAGGTAAATACACATGTGAAAAAAACTTGGACAGTGAAAAATTAAAATCTGGCCAACAACCAAAATTACTTCTGCTCCAATCATTTCCATGTGGATCACACTACAGAATTTGAGATGAAGACACGCTAAATGCATCTATACCTTGCAGCAGCTGGGGTGAAAAATTTTGTTTTCTTCCCTAAGAAACCGCCATTTAAATTTCCACAAAGAGGAACAAAGTGTTCATTCTGAAGACAAAATACCCAGCCCTCAGTTGTGCCTGCAAGTGCTCTGGACAATGCAGGATCTCTGAGTTACCATCAGATACACAGAGCAACCATCCATTTTTATTGCCTTTTTTTTTTTTTAAAGAACTCTGAAAAAGAATTCCACCATTTCTCTAGATACCCTGTGCAAATACTCGACTGCATTTGATGCTTCAATTTAAGAAACAAGAAAATCCTCACATAAAAGCACATTAGACGTTTTAGATAATTTATTTTAAAGGAAATGTTGCCTGGTATGTGCCACTAGACCAAAATTCAAACACTAGTGGAAGCTACAAGGCGTCCAATGCCAAGGATTTCAGTAGAATCCTGTCAAGTAATTCCAATTTTGTATTTCCTTACACCGAGATTACCAACAAAGGATTTGCATTAGCAGCCAGTGACAGGACAGTGAAATGCACATTCCCCTGACACTCCTGACACATTCCAGAGGGCAAAGAGAGGACTGGAACCAGAGCTTCTTGTTTTAACAGTGCAAAGCACACAATGGCAACTCCCAAGTTGGATTTCTGAGCAGCAACATGCTGCAGCGACAAGAGGAATTAAAAAAAAAAAAATTAAAAAAAAAATAAAAATTTCAGAGCTGACCAAGACACTCCTGAGGCAGAGAGCAAAGAAGGGAGAGAAATATTGAGAAATAGTGCATTAAATCACAGGGCACTGTCCTTTAATAGCAGGGCACGCGGGTCCTGACCCAACAAAAGGTCAAGCAGACACTTGGAAGAGGTGAGAATTCCACTAATATCAGCTCACTTGATGAAATGAAAGTCAAGCAATGAAAAGGCTCAAAAGGCAGAAAATTCTGATGACACCAAATTTCCTTTGTGTTCTTGTTCCTTCAAAAGGCCTTTTGTAGAAAATTACCCATGAGATGCTGAATGGTGTTCCTGACAGACTGCATTCACCTGCCCTGGCTGTCAGGGTCTGCAACGCAGCTCTGCCAGGCTGGGCATCCTCTGCTGCTCACTGGGATAGGGCTTCCCTGAGCAGGACCCTGCTCTGGGGCGACCACAGGGAATTGAAACAGCCACATGCTCATCCCACTTGAACTTAACTCTCATCCTCTTTGTAGTGCAACTATCCCTTCCTAATTTGGGAACTCGGAAGATATTTTACTAAGTATTTATATAGAGTTCTATCCTGGTTTTTTCTAGCTTTTGTGTTTCTATAAACAACTACTTAAGTTATGAGCTTTAAGAAAGATCACTCTCAGGACTTTCCTGTAGTAAAATTGCTCATTATTCTCAATATTCAATTGTTAAGGAAGAGAAATTACAAAATTACAGGTGTATGGATATATGTGGGAAGAATTCCAGGAGGATTTATGTCGTTATAGACAATGTTTCAAAAGGGAAACTTGCTGTTTATGCTGCATATATGTCTTGTTACTTACAACAAACAAGCATTATTTCAGGAACAGATGGTTTGTCAAGGTGGCCATATATGATTTTATTTTCCATTTTCAACATGCCTTCAGTATAACTTTAGTTCTAAAAGGATCTGGTCCTAAGATCCATTAAACACTGACAATAGAGTAGAAATTGGTGTTAATTGGTCTGGGCCTCCTCCCAAATCTCTATCAATTAAACAAGTGTTTAGTGCTATTAAGCTTACATGTTATAAATCTTTATCTGCATAACCATGTAACCGAATAGAAAATGAAGAAAGCAGGAAAGTAGGGAAAAAGTTAAAAAAAAAATAAAAATAGCTGAAACGTTAAAAAATGAAAACCCAACTGCTTCCTTTTCTTCTCCTCTAAGCTGCCAGCACAAATAGGCATTTTAAAACTCGTAACTCTGTGTGAGATTAATATTAGAGGTTTTGGGGGTCAAAATAAATTTTGCATTGCCTCATTTAAGAGGGCAGACAAAATGGAATCCTCCAAGGGTGATTTCCCTACAAAGTGTCATGTATTGGTCGTACCATTTGTAACATAAGGGAGTAAAGCTGGGAGGAGGACAGGGGTGGGAGGAGGGAGAAAAGCTTTCTAATCTACTTCAAGATAAAAGTATAACTTGTGTGAGAAATATAATTCTAATGCAGAGCACTGAAAGGAGCCAGTAAAGAGAGAAGAGGTTTACAGTCAGCAAGTCAGGTGTCTGAACAGAGCTTCAGACAAATGACCATCCAGTTTAGGGTCTCATCTCTCCCTGTGCTCATTTCAGGTGCTTCAAAAGAAGACAGAAACAAATGGCCTCTGTTCCCCACACCTTTTTTTTTTTTTTTTTTTTCTAAAATCACTTATGACTAACCTACTGATGAGAAAAAACCCGCTTATTTACAAGTACTTAAATATCTGTACAAATGTTTACAGGAAAAAAATCAATCACAACATATTTCTGAGCAGAAGCAAAGTGTCCTCAAAAAAAAATCACAACTCTACAAGTACATCCAAATCTAGTGATTCCACAGCCTCTCTAGACCCTTGCTCTGGGGTCTGTGCAACCTCTTGGTCAACAGTATTTTCCTAATGTCTGCAGAGAATTTCCTGTGTGGCAGCCTGTGCCCATGATCCTTTCACTGCCCTTCCAGGGAGTCTGGCTCCATCTTATATGTGCATTTAGCTGGTTAATAAAGCTGGTTAGCATTGATGAGCAAGAGATGGCATTTTTTGTTTGGACTAAGATGCTTATTAGTTTTTATTAATGTTACCGTCTCATAAGGGAGTGAGATTTTAGCACTTGAGTTAACAAGGTAGAAATGGTGATGATAGTTTCTTACTATAAGGTTTTTTAAGGGTAAACTTAACTAATTAAGGATTGTTAGCTAGATTATTTTTACTTTTAACTTAACTCCCTAGCTGGGGCTCACTTTGTGGACTTTGGCACTCAACCTAAACCTATGAAGAAGAAGGTGGAAAAAGAAGAGAGCTAACCCTCTGCAACTTCTATCTTGCTCTATATATACCACTATACCCTAAAACTTAAAACTATGAGGTTTTCACCATGTGATATCACACACTTCTATTCCAACTACACACTCATAATTTCAGTCCCACCACTCAATTTTTGGAAGGTCTCAGGTCAAAAGCAGTGTCAAAATCCTGAGGGTCAGCACCTGTCAGCACAGAAAGCCTGACATTCCCTGTGCCCAGGGCTCCAACAAATTAAGTACCAGCCTGATCCTCCAAACAGACTCAGCCCTCCCTGCACCTCTTGGTGCCTCGTGTGCCTTGGGCAGGAGCCAGCACTGAGAGAGATCCAGACCAAGCCCCAGCTGAGCTAAAGCACTGTGCAAGGGGAACACAAAACCAGCCTGTGCTCCTCTCTCCTACTCTGGGACAGCCACTGGAAGTCCAGGATGCTTTCCCTTTGCAGGCAAGGAAATCAGTCAGGGACAGGCAGCCTTGATAGATGACAGATGCATCTCCTGAGTGGGAGCAGTGGCAAAGGCAGCAGGGGTGTAAGGGGACAAATTGCATTATGGTAACAGCAGCTCTCACAAGCCTTGATTAGTCTGCACTGGCTTCTCTGCCAGATACATCATGGCCAGAACTGGTCAGAGGGTAAATTTGTATGAGAACAGGAAATAATTGCCTAACAATAACAACATAATGGTCACCTCAGTTTTTAAAGATGATGAAACATCCCCATCCAGCTGGAGAGAAGATAATTTTTGGCTAACGTTCAGGAAGCAAATGTTGGTTATGCTGGACCAGCAGAGAGAGGATGAACAGCCAATCTAATCACTGGCAGCTCTTTTCCTCACATATCTAATAAAGGGGCATTTTGCACATGGCATATTTTTGATAAACTGGAGGTGAAAATTCAAGGCAGGAATTTGCTAAAGGAGCAGGGAAAAGGGTGTTTTGCATAATCACTTTTAATAGGTGTAGGAAAATCAATGGAGGGGAGGTGAGGAGGATTTTAAGCATATCCAAGTGACTTGCAGCTGGGGTGCATAAGAACACATATATCATCCTAATTGTTGCTTAGTCTCAAGTACTTGACAAGTAGAACATCTGTGTTTAGATAACACAGGCCTGGATAGACCATTCCAACACGTCTGGGATTCCTGCCCTGCTGTGGGAAAGATCAAAGCACGGGGTAAACTCCACCTGTGTGTGTCCCTGGCACACAGGTGGCAGCAGCAGGTTCAGGGATCCTCCAGCAAGGAGCTGCTCTGTGGGACCTGCCTTCCCAGCAGGCTGGGGATGCCTTGGGAATCCCCCAGTCTGCAGCAGAATGAAAACAAATTCAGCCTTTTCCATTCACCCGTGGTTTTGTGGCTGTTCCCGAGTCCTGCCTGTGTCAGCTCACATACAAAGTAATAAAATACCTGCCAAGGCTCTTGTTTCTGTGCAGGAACACAGGAGAATCCACCTCCTGCATGGCCAGGTTTGTAGCTGGATGAGCAAACAGAGCGGGGGTAAAGAGACCTTTAAGTGACCAATGCAATAATGCAGGATTCCACACTCACTCAAGCCAACAGGAAGAATGTTTTTGGGAACTGAGAGGATAAACTCAAAGAGCCCTTCTGAGGACAATAAAACCCCAGAGGGCCCTCTGTGGGGTAATGTTCATCCCACCCCAAGTTCTGTTCTGACAGGAACACACAGCACTGCCCACAGCATTGCTGGAACCTGCTCTGGGATCCCTGCTCTCTCACAAGTCAGGGAATCATTTACTTGCAAGTCAGGGAGTCTATGCACATTTCAATGGATAAACAGAAAGACAAGGACAGACAGAAAGGTCACTGCAATAATTAAAACTTACACCTCATGAATTACAGAGTGACTTTCCTTCTCCCTTTCTTGAAATGACATGCACTTGTGGGTGTGAACAGTGGTGAAACTGTGGGAAAGCAGCCCAGCTCCTCACCCCAGGCAGATGCAGGGGTCAGTGCAGCCTCAGGGTGCTCAGGGCATCCATCCCCACGCTGGCAGTGGAGCTTCACTGGGTGAGTCTGAGCCCTCCCAGGGGTGTCAGGAGCTGCTCCAGCAGGGCTCTGCACAAGCCACAGCTCCCAGGGGACAGCTCCAGACTCTGCCCAGCCCTGCAGCCCCTCTGCTCTCCCAGGGCTGAGCTCACCTGTCCCCTCCCAGCTGGGCAGCACTCCGTCCTGTCTGCAACACGGGCAGTCCCCAGGGTGTCCCCAGCCTGGCTGAGGGTCCCCCCAGTGCCAGAGCCCGGCAGGGACACCCAGAGCAGATGACAAATCCCATCTGCCTCCAGCTGCACCCGCAAAAGGCCAACAAGAGCAGCCCACGGTGCCTTAAATGTGCAGCCACCACGTGCCCAAAAACAAACATCAACCCAAGAACGACCTGTCAAAGCATCAGAAGAAGGCTGTTTTCTTGCCTGACCTACCAGGTACAGGTACCTACCACATGCCAGGCCTCAAAGATGCAGCCCCTTCTCAGCTTTCACCACCTCAATACACAGGATTTTTTTTCCTTGGTACTACAATTCTTTTCACAAACCTGACAGCCAAGCACATCATACACAGAAAAAAGACACCTCAGGAGAGGGGTAGGAAAGCTGGTGTGGAAACCTTGTGAACACAGCCTACAATAAATCTAATCTTACATATCACAATGCATGCACAATTAGGAGGGGTAATAAGGAGCTGCAGCTGCAGGATTATTTGTGCTTAGTATTTATCACAGGATGATATCAAGCTCATAAAAGACTGGGCTTATGCGAGCAACACTGTAAATAGTGTGGTTTTTTTTTTTTTTCCTGTAATTTCTTCAGCACTCAAAAACAAAAAAATTAGTTTATGTAAATATCAACATGTATCCTAAATAAAAAAGCAGTTTGAAAATCTCAGGTTTTAGGCAATTGTTTTGAAAATGCCTTTCCCCTCTCCATTCTGTCAGGTTACCATGGGATTTACCAGGACTCTTTAATTTATGGAGATGTTTTCATTCTGTGTGTGAAAGCATGCATATAAATACATTCTTGTCACATTAAATTCTAATTGCTGAGTCCAGAAGTGAATTTAGGAGAATACTTAAATACAATCACTGTATTTCTCAACTGATTTTCAAAACCAGATTATGCTCTTTGCCAAGGGTAAAGAACACTCCTTTAGGCCACCGAGGGCCACAAATTCCACCGTTGTTTCAAAGCCCTGGGTTTGAAATTGAAAAACTCCAGTTCCGAAGCTTTGTTTGTTTGTTTGTGTGTTTTATTCGATCACCAAAGCAAGACACAGTTTGACCCTTTGTACTGAAAACACATTGGGGCTGTTAATCTCAAACCTATTAGTTCCAAGCAGTGAGGGAAAGCTCAGGGAACAAGTTCTTTATCCCAACTGCAGTTAAATTGGCTCAACTCAGATTGAATAACATTCCAGTCTCTGAACGAGCAAATTAGGAAGGTTTCTGTTTTTATTTCTTTTCTTTACCTTTATATATTTTAAATTTTTTTTCCTGCTTTGCCCACTAGAAATACTTTAAAATATTTTGAAGGCTTAAGTTTATTTGCACTGATGTATCTTGTGTTAATAATGAGAACACAGCAGCCCAATTTCAACAAAGCACTTTCCCAGAGCAGCTTTTCCTCTACCAGCACTGCTGTATCATAGGAGTTGTTTGAGAACCCCATAAACTTCTTTTCAGAAAAATGCTTTGGAGATATAACAGCATGTTCCCCTACAGAAGATGCAGCTGGAAAACTGGCATCACAGGCAGAAAAGAAAAAGAAAAACCATTCTGTCAGCACTGGAAAGCAGCACAGCTTTCTGCCATGAAATACCCAAGGATCCTTCAGGAATTACTCTACAAGTCTGAGTGGTCAAGGACCTATTAGAGTATGGATTAGAGATCATACAGAGTATTAAACTCAGCATGGACCCTGCTGGCCAAGTGAATGTTGTTTATTCTCCTCTAGGCATGTTATCAGCTAATCTTGAAATATGAGCAATACCCTCCACCTCTTTGTCTTGAAAGAAAGGCAAAGCCTACATGAATTCATCTCTTTCACTCTGTAGGATATTCCTGTGGATTGGCTTGGAAAGTGCTGAAGGAGATGAACGAATGCACTGTAAGCCCACTTGGACAATCGGCATACTGAGCTCAAATATCCATGAAATCCTCATGGCTACCCCATGTATTTAGGATCACGGTGAAACTGCAAGCCCACATCACCTGCACAATTATAAAGTTAAATTCTCTTCTGGATTAATTTAAAGAGGGCCCCTAATCTGTGTCTGATTTCTGCATGCCCAATTTCAATTTAAGTCAAATCTGCTAGTTTATTACTTTCTCTGTACTCTTTCTTTTGTCATTTATATGGTATCTTAGAAAATAAAAACAAACAAAATAATAAACCAAACCCAAAACAAACCCCCTAACTCAAAACTGATTTAAGGTTTTCAAACTCCCGTCTTTTAAAAAAACAACATTTACACTTTGACAAGCAATAAAAGCACCAGCAATCAGAAGCTTACTAGGACATGTGGAGCATGTAAATCATAGTCACTCATGGCTCAGAGTTTTTCAAGTATTTATTCAGTATTCATAAGCAGGCAATTATTGTCACTTCCCTATATCCAAAACAGCTCTCTTCTAAAATGCCTTTTTTCTTATTACTTCACTGTGAGGTCTTCTGTGTATGCAGCACCTCAGCTGTGTACCCAAGTTATTATTAATCAAACAAATCATCTCTCTCTGTGAACAAACAGTAAATTTGCTCTGATGGAGATGGCTGCTGCATTACTTTGGCTTTCCTGTATCCAGTGTGCCATAAGCCAGGTGCTTCCAGACTGACCTGCTGCCACAGGGTGAAATGAGCCCTTGTAACTGAACTGGAGAAGCTCTGCTCAGATATTCTGATTTTTTTCGATTAGTCCCACTGGTAGCGATTTTCCAAGAATGGATGACATATTTGTAAGCAATATTAAATGTCCTTCAGTCAGATTCTGCTGTGTAGCCATCACTGAGCTCTGGCCACCTCCACACCGATCCACTATCAGATGAGAGGAGTTCCCTGATCTACCAAATACACCAGCTCTCAAATTAGGACAGTGAAAGGCTTTGACAGAATTCTATCTACATCCTTCAGAAAATATGAATGTGCTGCACTGAGGGCCAAGCAAAATAAGGCTTTGAGAGGCAAATGAGAAATTCTAAAGCTCAGCAGTATAGAAAAAAGGAATCATTGAAAGTAACAGCTCCATTTCCAGGAAAAAGAAACTCCTTGTCAAGATGGGATCACTTTTGAAACTTGTAAAACTGATGCCTTCCACACAGCCTTAAAATGCCATGAGATACATCACACCAAGCAGCCTAGAGCTGGAGTTAAATTGGGTTTTGTCTTTTAATGTTGGGGTTGATTTTCTTGTGCCAGAATGTGCATAGAAAGGCCACATGTAAAGATGTTAAAATGAAACTGCTCATTGTTTTTAAACCTGAACTTCTCTAATGCTACCCTTTGGTTTTAAAACTGCAATAAATACAAACATCATTCATCATTAGAAGTTTTGCAGACCAATAAATTATTAAAAAAAAAAAAAAGAAAGAAAGAGAGAGAGAGAGATGAAAATGAGGAATAGAAAGGTACCTTGTTTCATTAAATTATCCTTAAACAAGCATGGGTGGATTGAAGACACCTTGTAAATATCCCACATATTTAGGTTGGATCTTCGCTATGATAGTATTCTCTATTAGAAATATAATTGGACTGTATTTCACTTTCACTGGAAACAGCTCTAGCTCACATCAGCATGTGCACCAGACTCCTTTCTGTAGAGAGTGATGGCAGGTTTACACTGAAAATATATTGAAAAACATACTTGGAACATAGGAATCTTCTGAAGCACCTGTCAAGGCCAGGAATTCAAATCTGCACTCTGTGGCTGAAGAAACGAGTCCTTCTGCATCTCTGGAATAACATTTGCTATGAAAGTAATATTTTCTCTGGAATTACACAAAATTAAAATAGCAAGCAGCAACAAAACCGATATTGGGTTTGTTTTTTTGTTTTTGTGGGTTTTTTTGTTTTTTTTTTTTTTTACTTCTAATCTCAATAGGATCATTTTTAAACCCTGATGCAACCACAGCTAGACCACACCCTCCAGAGCAGACACTCCTGGAGCCACTAGCAAAAACACATTTTTGCAAAACTCAGCCCGGTAATTTTCTGAATTCACTCCCCCCAACCCAATTTATGAATATCCTGGTTGAATATCTCTGTAACTTATTGCCTTAATATTCATCATGTTACTTTAAATCCTGGGAAACAGAATTTAAGCCTTATAAACTGGTACAACACATATCATTCTCCTGGGATTAAAGGACAAAATGTGTAGGCAATGTTTTTATTGCTATTGCAATAAAAGTCTGTGTAAAATGGAAAAAAAAAAACAACTGAAGAATTAGCTAACCACCACATACCTTCCAGCCATTTTTTAAAATGAGTAAAAGAATATTTCTAACTCTGGTTTACAACTACTTCAGCCTCAAGGCTTCTTTAAAAACAAAACAACACAAAAGAATCCTGTACATGAATAGGAACAAACCAACTTACTGCTAAATAACGGGATTTTTGTGAAACAAAAGATGGGCGTTGGGCACAGGTTGGACTCTGATCTTGGAGTTATTTTCCAACCTTAGTGATTCCATGAATATAAAAAGCATGCAAAAAAGAATGAGCTATTGATTAGCTCATCCAAGTCTTGGAATTCAAATGTATTGAGAGTTAAACCTGTGCCATCCTCTAACAGAAAAGAATGGGGGCAAAAAAAAAAAAAGTGTCAAAAACCATTATGCATTTAAAAAAAATTTGTAATTGTACCACAGTCTGATGTTGTGAAAGCTGGCATGAAAAGTGAAATGCAAAGTGTTGATAACAAAGCTATGAAATTAGGCTATTTTGGTAATGTTTGGGCTTTTTGGGGATTTTTTTTTTTGCTAATTTCTTTTTGTTGTTGAAATCTTTAAATAATTGAAGAACATCTATCTAATACAAAGGACAAAAAAGAAAACAAAAACAACAACTTTTAGCAATTAGTGTGTTTATGTTGTGCTTGCAGGGAAGGAACAACGTTTTACAGTAACTGCCTTGTGAGAAGGTTATTTTCCATGATGCAATTCCACCATAGATTTAATAGATATGCCTGTAATTGTTAAAAACATAACTTTTTCCCATGCTGAATGCAGCAGTCAGAGCTGCACGAGCAGGCAGTGACACAGATGAAAGGCGAGTTTTAGAAGGGGAAATGTGCTGTACATCTTCCTTCCCCTGAGCTGCTGCTGGGGGCTGGAACAGCCTGCCTGGCTCCCAGGGGTGGTTTTTTTGTTGTTGTTGTTGGGTTTTTTGGGGTTTTTTTTTGTGTTGTTTTGTTTTTTTTTTTTTTTTAACCACGGATGTGGCTCGCAAAGGTTTTATGGTTTTGTAAAAGATTTCATGTCCTAATTTAATTGTCACACTTCCAGGACTTCTCTGACTCCTTGGAAGCCCCAAGAGGCAGCCCACTTAAATTTCAAGCCTCCAACCACAGCCATTGTTAAGCTCTGCCCCACCAGAGAGAGGATTTGATTACAATTCACTGTTGTACCACAGCAAACCTGATATTGGTTCAGCATTTGAGATGCTCCTCTGTGTAAGGAACAATGCTGTTGACTGGCAATAACAACTCAATCCACTTCCCCAGAACAGGGCACCAACTATTTAGGACAAGCCCAGGATTGAGAAAACATTTCACTCACACCATTTTCCAGTGGTTACCTAGTGCTGCCCACTGGCTGCTTAAAATGCTGTCACATCCAGAAAAAAAATTAGCAATTAACACAGTATTTGTTGCCATCGGTGTGCTTTTTGTTTCATGCAATTTCTTGGTTTAATATCTTCACTTTACCCAGAATAATTCATGCAGTGCTTCACTCAGTTTCAAGGCTTTCTTTGTCTGGTTCACACCAGGTAGCAATAGTCCTTCTAGTCTGGGGGATTTCAATGAGTTCTCTCCATCTGCTTTTCCACACAAAGATTTTAATGGTTTTGCAGGAGCTCACCCCAAGGAATCACATCACACAGAAGCTCTGGTCATCCAAATCTTTACAAACCTGAAAGAGTGGGCTCCAAGGTATCACTGCCTATATTCCATGGATACAAACGTTGCTAAGGAATCTGCACACAGACTCCCCCTCTTTTTAGAATGCCACTCCAACGATTCTCTGCTTGGAATGCTAACCCACCTCTGAAATGGGAGGGATTTCATCTTCTTTCCCAAAACAAGTCACATGCACAAGTCCAGGGTGAGGGAAGGAGAGCAGGGAGAGGGAGGAGAAGAAAAGAGAAGCCACAATACCCACAAAATACATAGAGAAATCTAATAGTTGCACTAAACATCCACCAGACAAACTGTCCATAAGAGTGGAACAAAGAAGCAGGCTCTGGAGTTTACAGTAATGGGCTCAGCAATTAATAAGACACAGCACATGGTAAAATCCCTTTTGCCATCTGTGTCAGCTGTCCCCAAGTAGAAGCTGTGCATGTTTGCCATGTTCATCGGCATTAAGATTGCTATTCCCAGACAAGTCCGACTTTATTGGTTCCTGTTAGTTCCAATGCTAAAAATCTATCAGTATTGCTATTTAAAACTTCTCATAATAGTATCAAAAACTCCAAACAGAAAACAAGAAACCTCATAGTACTGGAAACTTAGTGCCTTCAGGACAATTAACATCCTATGCTGTGCTTATAAATTAATTTTCATAACTCTTTACAAATTATTACATTTATCCAGAATGCTGCATATAAGGTAATATTTTAAGAGCAGCAGAAATAGAGTTACTTCTCTGAAGCATATTTAAGATCTGATCCAGAAAAAAGGATAATACACCTCAATTTAAGGTGAACCTCAAGATCACAAGCAAAGGAAAATAATATGTTTTTCTTTTAAACTCCTAGATAATTGCAGGGGGTTTTCTATAGGCTTCTCTTCTTTACATCCTCAAGTCCCCTGTACTGACAGTGCCTCCAGCAAAAGGGAGGGTTTGCATCCAGTGCAGTCTGTCACATAATTTCATAAACAATATCTGAATTATTTCCAATCACCAAGAACAGTTTGTTGGGCCTGAAAGGACATCTGCCCTCTCTTTGCTTGATGGTGAGCCATGAACAGGTGGATCTGCTGTCCCGTGGGTTGGCACAGTGGTTTTTGTACCTGGAGTCTTCCTGGCACCACCAGGAGCTGCTCCAGCTCCTCCTCTGCTTACACGTCCCCACGTGCATGTGATCTTTTGGAAATCCACACCTTTCTTCCCCGTGGCAGCTGGGTTATCAGGAATAACAATCACCGGGAGGCAGATGAGGATTTTCACAGTAGCCTCTACCTCAGGAATCATCTGGTTTTTTGAGTTTGTTCGTGTGGTAACGAGAGCTTCACATGAAACTCCCTCACACTGCGAGCAAAACAAACCCCAGGGAAGGCATGAGAGAGATGATTTGGTACAAAGAGAGAAAAGCTACTTTGTGGGAGCTCCTGTAGGACTTCCCACTTCATGAGTCACACAGCAGTCACAGGGACTTGTCATAGAATTTACTTCTGCAAGCACCAAGGGACGACTGTCTTTAAATCAGACATGTTAAATGCACTACATCTTCTCTTCAAAAGCAGCTATATTCTGCAACACCTACACATCCAGAATAAATTAGCTTTTTTATTCAGTGGTGTCAACAATGGTAAGCCCCTGAGAATATGGGAGAAAGAGTAATGCTAGCCTATGCCAAAATACTTATTAATTACACCTCCTTTCGGATACCTCCCTTGTTGAAACCCTGTTTGGTGCCATAGGAAACAAGGAAAAACACATAGTCCTTAATTTATGAGCAATAATTTGGAAATTGCCCTCAATTTTTACCTCCTGTTCATTGCAGCAGTGTTCAACAATGCTACCTACATAAAGGAGAAAGATATATTATCCCTTAAACTTTTCTCTGCACACAGCTCCCTGCTGAACACCAGAGAAGGATCTAATCTAAGGTCAAAGAGGTGAGGTATTTATCTGCTGCCCAGCCCCCTGAGATGTCAATAAAGGAGCTGATAGTGTCAGTGGTGACACTTTTTCTGTGGCGGGCATCTGCCCATTACCAGGTGGAGAGAAAGCCTCAGCTCATTTCATACATGAAACTGGAGAGCTGTCATCTGGTAACAGATTTTTATTACTGCCAGGAGTGTATTTGAATTCAAAGTAATGACCTGGAAGTACAAAATTCCATATTCTGTAATCCCACAAGCCGTGCAATTCTCCCTCTTCAGTTACTGCTGAATATCTCTATGGCTTCCTCTGCTGCTCCTGATTTAATATAATGCTATCAACAAACCTCCTTAGTGAACAGGGTCATGGCAAGATTTACAGTGCTTTTGCACAGGCCTGCAGGTGAATTTATTTTACCCAATATATCCATTTAGATCCATTTTCCTCAGAACATTATTCTTCAAAGACAACTTAGCGAGTTCTTCAGCATCAGATAAAAGTCAAGCTAAGTGGTGCAAAGATGACAAGGTGTCCTGCATGACCTTAATCAGAAGTTTAAGTGCAGGATAAAAGTGAGAACTGAACCGAGAGCCGCTATCCTGACTGGCTTTTTTTAAACGTCAAGGAGACAAATGTTGCTGCTCAGACCTTTTTTTTTTTTTTTTCCTTCCTCCAGACTGACACCCACAGCTTGTAGGTTGCATTCAGCAGGCAAGGATTGGAGCAATATTCTGAGAAAAGCAGTGTCACTCACCAAACCTCAACGCACTTTGTGAGAAAGCTCAAGGCGTCCCGAAATGACAATGGACAGCGCATTAATGGGAAAGTATTGGAAATTTTACTGAGAGGTTCAGGACACAGATGAGTGTGCCACTAATCCAGCCCTCGCTGCCCTTCCCCTTCTGCTCCGTACACTCCAACCCCACGTGTGGCGTCACACACACACACAGGCACAGCTCTGGCACAACCAGAACTTCCAAATGACTACAGAGCTGTGGGGAGAACTCAAAGCAGCTTTCCAGTGCCTGTAAGAGAGCTGGAGAGGCACCTCTGACAAGGGCAGGGCACACCAGGCCAAGCGGGAATGGTTTCCCACTGCTTTTTGGATGGGATACTGGGATACTGGGATACAGGAATTGTTCCCTGGGAGGGTGGGCAGGCCCTGGCCCAGGGTGCCCAGAGCAGCTGTGGCTGCGCCTGGATCCCTGGCAGTGCCCAAGGCCAGGCTGGACCCTGGGGCTGGAGCAGCCTGGGGCAGTGGGAGGTGTCCCTGCCATGGCAGTGGGGCGGAATGAGACCCTAAAGGTCCCTTCCAACCCACACCATGCTGTGATTGATTCCCTGATTCTGTGATTTAACTCTAATCAAACCACTGCACCCTAGCTGTGAGTTAATAAACTGACCTGGTTCTAGAAAGATTTTCTTCTGAGTATATGGCCTCCAGCTTTACAGTTGTAGACAAAACATCAAGTAATGAAATTCTTCTTTCCATGCACACCCAACACACAACAGAACTGATTAGTGTTCAATAGTATGGAATCAAATTGCTCCAAGTTCCAACTTCTTTTTTTGTAAATAAAAACAAGTTGCTGAAAAATAACATAATTGTTGGTACCCTATGGACCCAATTATACCTCCATTTCAGTAGAATTCAAAAAACAGCCAAAAATAATCTGATTGAACAATGCTAAAACTGGACTTGTTATTCTGTGTGGTGATGAGAATGACATTAAAATTATTTTTAAAGACCCAGATAGGTAAACAAAGTTTAAAAACCTAACTTTTCAACCTAAGCAGAGATAAGGAGAAACCACAGAAACACACAACTTGAAGAGTGCCCTGACTCTGTGGCTCTGTGGAGGCACTGAGGGGAGGAAATCCCTGAGTAGCAGTTTTGGAAATGGCAGAAGGTAAAGAAAACTCTTCAGCCAGCCACAAACATGCCAGTACTGCAGAGGGATGCAGGACTCTTCAGCCTCTTGATCACTTCAAACTTCCCCTGACTTCCAAACTTCTGGAGGGCTTTAAACGGGGATGGAGAAGAGTCCTGCTTGGAGGGAGCAGCCAAACACAAACTTTATGCATATTCATAAAGTGAATCTGACTTTTGGAGCTTCTGCTAGTTGAAGCAAAGATAAAAGAATCGTGAGAGCAAGGAAGAAATTTCACATAGGATGAAATAAAACTGACTGATGTGACAGCTTTGATCATTGCTCAGAAGCTGGAAAACAAAAGTACCCGTGAACCTCCGCAGAGACACGGGGGTGCCAAGACCTGGCACAGAGAAGTTTTCTTGGGGAACACAAGTAGGCAGGAAAGAAGTAAAAGAGGACATGGAGGCGGCTGGAACTCTGGGGGCCAAAAGGAAAAAAAAAAAAAAAAAAAAGCTACCAAAATAAAGAACTACTTGGGAGGAAACCAGAGGGTTTTATCCAAAAAAAGTTCTCTGAATGTTCTAGATCAACTAAGTCTACCAGAAACTGAGACAGAGTTCTGTCCTGACTGTAACACTGTATTCAGGTGAATAATTGTCTATTAAACATTAATATAAAACTCTGAGTAAGGAAATCCTTCTCATTTTTAACAACAGAAAATCAGCTGCAGACAGCATTTAACCTTTTTCACTTAACTTGGGTGGAATAAGAAGTTGAAATGCACTGCAACAGGTTGTTTTTTTTTTTTAATATCTATGATATGATCTCTTATATACATATATAGGTACTTGTATGTAGACATGCAGATGTCTGCAGGAAATTTGTACATTCACCAATATTTATAATTCTGTAGTAACTCAAGAACTACTCTGACAGAGATACACAAGAGAAATCAAACTGAACAATGCAGAGACTAGATGAGATACCTGCTCTGTTTTGAGCAATTCCTATTTGTTAGCTTATTTACCAATGACTGAACATTTTGGGAACAGCTGCCTTGGTAAAGACTCAACATCCCCAGCCTTTCACCAATGTGCAAGGGCAACAGTGTTCATCCCTCCAAATCCCTCCCCAGCGATATGTCAGAAATTATATTCCTGATGTTCACAAATTTATATAAAACACAGTGGGAAAAGGAAACAGAAACACTTAGAAAAGCTACTCAGATAAAAGGGGAGCCTTCTTCTAGTTGATAAATGCATTCAGCAGCACATTTCTTTATGTAATCTCTCTTCAGACAGTGGAAGGAAGCCTCTGCAGATTTTTTTCTTTTTTTTAATAGATGAAACATGAATAATTTTATCTTTAAATTACATAACATGAATGCAAATTATCCAGTATCCTTAGAAAACTGCAAAGTTGATAAAGTGGCTCCTAAAGTCAGAAGATACCAGAACTGTTGAGCAGTTCTTTTTTATATTGACTGCAACCCTTAATATTTCTCCAAACCAACATGAGAAAAGCTGGAGACATTAATATCCATTAAAGAGAAAGCCTGGAAGGGATTTGAGAGTGCTCTGGTCATGCTGTAATCGATAGGTTACCTGTTCAATAGAGGGCATACATTACTTTTACTCCAAGACAAATACACTGGAAGTTATGTTTTGTTTCTGTCATCGAGCAGCTCTTTCTCATCCCAGCTTTTTCTGGGCTTTCCTTCCACAGAGTAATGAGCCCAGGACTTTCTCATGACTAAGGGGGGGGCCTTCATTTTTCAGAAAAATGACTGTCCCTCTTCTGACATAAAGCACCACTTAAGGATGAAGCAATGGCATGAAAGGTGCAAGAGAAAAAAAAAGCAAGGGGAGAAAAAATAAATTCCAGTGCAGTCCCTGTTTCTTTAGGGAGTAGGAAACTGCAGGTAGCCAGCAAAATGTTGAGAGAAAATAAGTGAGCTGGCTGAGAGAGGCCCAGAAGCTGAGTGGCAATGCCAACATAGACAGAAAGATCAGTTTTAAGCTGGAGGAAATTAAGAGACTGTCTAGTAGCAACCCCCTCCTCCCTTCCCCACTTCTCTCCTTCTTCCCAGAAGGAAAATGCGCCCGAGCCCTTCATAAAAACATCAGAGAATTTGGGTGGGGGGTTTTGTGCGAGTACAGAATCTGGTTTTAGTTGATGGGATCTTTGATGAGGGTTGCAGCGCTGACATGA
Source organism: Regulus satrapa (assembly GCA_013396955.1). Classification (NCBI taxonomy): domain Eukaryota; kingdom Metazoa; phylum Chordata; class Aves; order Passeriformes; family Regulidae; genus Regulus; species Regulus satrapa. Next base: position 116,558 of record VWZN01016735.1, on the reverse strand, counting down.
GAATAAAAGGGATCCATAACACTGTGTTCTAAAATAACTGAAGCTGGAAAGCAAAAATGGAGAGGGGAGAAGAAAAAGAAGTCAAAAAGAGAGGTAGCACATTAACAGAAGAGCATGTCCACAACAAATGGCACCAATTCCTTGAAATCAGTGCAGAACTTCAAGTTTCCCACAATTGTCTGCTAGAAGAAAAGATGAACACCTGCATTTATTACAGTTTTTCCAAGTAACAGATCAGGTGGGTTAAAGAGGGAAAGCCTGTGTACATGAAAGGTGGAAGAAAAGCAATGGCTGGAAAAGAGAAATATTTGAATTATTGAAAACCAGCTCATTATTTTCTCTTGAATACATGATCTCAGTAATGATTATCTGACATTAATGACCATATCTATTATGCAGGCAAAGAGATGCCTGACAATCCACTCAAACATTCCAGTTATTTTCCTTCAGCCTCTTCTAATGCCTTACCCATGCAGGAACTTTTGGCTCTACATTTTCTGGGGAGAGAGCTGCTGGGAGAGTTCAAATCATTTCTATAGGTCAGGAACAATGTGGTTCCAATATTCAGTGCTGACCCTCTCCTGCTCAGCGGTACAAGAACATCCCTGGTGCAACCACCAGGACCTGCATGTCATCTGTTACAGACAGCCAGGACACCAGCAAGGGTATCTATTGGAAGAAAAACATCCTCAGTGCCTGTTTGTGCCATCCTGAAAAGCAAAATTGATCTTGACCCCCATCCTTACCCCTGCATCCCACCAGTTCACCAGCACACTAGCCCCTCGTGCTGCAGATGGGATGGTTAAAAGCTCTAACCACAAATCAGTTCTGAAGTCCTAAAATAAGAAGAAAAACAACAAAGAACTGATGGAATATTCCATCATTATCACCGCTTTCCATCAGTATTTTGATTTATGACCAGCGTCTGTAGCACAGTACAGAAAGTCTCTTGAAACACGTGCAATCTAAAAGGAGGAATTTAATACCCAGCTTTATTAAGAAAATAAGAGCAACTGTGAGCCACTGGGGAGCAGCATTCCCAAATTGACACCCACCTCTTGCCAGGAGAGATGCACTCCTCAGATTATTCCTGCCCACACAACATCCTAACTCATCCCCAGGTGGATGCAAATTACTACTGCATACGTTACAGAACTTCCAGGATTTGTTGATATCCCATGCTAGTGTTTATTTTTAGATATTGTAAGTGTGGAATGTTATGGTCATGAAAAACAACTGCAAAATTATAGATAATTTGGGGAAACCCTGTAAAATGAAAGGGGTTTTAGTAAACATGCAACAGGCTCTACAATTGTGCACTGCAATGTATCTGGAAAACAAAAATTGTAAGCCAGGTGCCAAGCACACAGCACCACATTGCCTGAGTAAAAGAAAAACTTATCCTTCAGTGTCAAAAAATGCACTTGATAACACGAGTTTTACTGCACAAAATGTGTGTCTCCAAGACAAGATGGAATCCCACAACAGCAAGCTCAGAGTAGCTCAGGAGGTGAAACCCATGAAAACTCTCTGGACAGTCTCACCCTCACATAAAATAAGAGACAATAGAGTATATAACTAATAGCTCATGATAGCATTACTTTTTCTTCTTAAAGTAACAAATTGAATCACAAATATATACGTTTAAACCTGGGCTTCCAAATAATGTGCTTACCCAAGAGTCAGAGCTGTTCCCAAAGCATTTTTTTTTCCCCATGGGTGTCAATCACAATTATCCGGGAATAAATTACACAGCTAAAACTTCTTTCACAAGTCCTGTTGTCCATGATAACTGTGCTGAAAATGTTATATTTCTGTCACTTAGGTTTTATCTTTTGATATCAATTAAGTGCTGCTAAACAGTTGATTCTTAGGCACAGTTCATTGCAAGTGATGTTGAATTTCATCCTGCCTGACCCTGTGCTACATGGACAGGTTGGGCCACACTTCATCTCTCTGACAATTTAAACTTTCTTCCCCTTGCTGGTGCATGAGCTCTGCTGATTAGTTTAGAGTCCATGGTTAAAGGGTCAGCTCCTTTTGTGCAGAGCAGGGGTGTTAGACTGGAACTGCCTTCGATTACAGCCATTAACAAGAGGTGCAAGCAGACTCAGGGATGCATTTTTTAACTTTTGTTGGAAGCATCCTAAAAATACAAGCCAAGTCTTCCAGTTCCTGCTCTCACAAAACCTGGTACTGAAATTCACAGGACAGTGCCCTGTAGCAAACAGTGAATGCAGCAAAAAATCCTCTCAGTAACTGACTGTGCTTTCAATATTATTTTACTTTTATTTATTCTTGCTTTCTCTTTCTACTGTCTTTCATAACTGTCCGTTATTTCTGACTTGAACTCTGCAATTCTCTTTCACACCCTGAACCAATTCTTTGTTGATGGCTCATTGCTTACTGCATTTGTGACTTGCATGTCTTCCTACTGCAAAATCAATGGAGTACTTGGATTTAACATAAAAAGTGAGTGCTAACAGTGCTTTATTCTGTAGCTATTAACAGTCCCATATTATTACTTTTTATGCCCAATAAAAAAAGAGAAACTGCCAACTATGGTACCCATGGCAAAATCGCAGCCTGAAGCTCAGAAATAAACGTTAAAAACCCAAATTGCACATTGGGCACCCCATAGCTGACTTATCTACCTGTGGTACTGGGTTTTATCTATGCAATGGTAATTAATGTTACAAACTAGGTTTTACTGCAGAGATCATAATTTAACTTTTTACCAGGATGTTGACAGAAGAGCACAGAAGAATCAGCTCAAACCTCAGAATATTCTAAAGGAGGATCCACAGGAAACTACAGCAAGCAAAAATTTAAAGTGCAAAGGACAAGGGGGAGCAGCACAGTATCCACTGCACATGTGAAATAATTATAAACAATGGAATTGTCCATCCTCCAGTGAAGATCTTGTTTGGTTATCATCTTCCATCACTGATGTGAATGCAAGCCTGCCTAGATCCCTATTTTTAGGATTTTGGGGGTTTTGTTCAAGGCAATGCATCTTTAAGAGTCTTGGTTTGTATTACTCATATGCACCTCAAATTGCTGCTTCAATACTCAGAATCAGTTTAGTAAGTCTCAGTGCCATACTCTCATTTTGCTTGGAGACACAAAAATTAAATAACAAGCCCTCTTTTCTTTATATAGCAGCATAATCAGCACTGGATAAAATACTTGCTATTCCTACTGTAAGTTTTCCACATGACAATATAGATTTCTTAGATAGTAAAGCAAAATACTTGTCCTGCCAAATATAAATGTAAAACCGTATTTTCCCCACAAAATGTCACAGAAAGAGTCTAGAAGTAGTTAATTCAATGCAGATCAAGTCCTTAGATGCAAGATAATGTTAATAATTACAGGAAAAATTAGATATAGTTACATTTAAACAAGTGTCACATGAAACACGCTTGACCATCTGGTAAAACTGTCTTAGGGTAGGATGCTGGGAGATATTGCATAATCATCTGCATATGACAGATAATTTTAGCCAAATCTAAATTAAAAAAAAATGTTCTCATACTTCTTAAGAAAAAAAATTAAACTGCTTTTCAAACTTAATAAATATTTGAAGTTATTTAATGTTAATACTATTTGAATTCTATTCAAAAACTACCATGCTACAGACACAAAAAAGAAAAACGGTGCCTTTTTTAAAAACTGTTGTCTATGTGTTTTGAACCACAGACTGTTCTGCCTAGAATTTCTCCTGTATTTTTTTCCTTCAAACATTTTAAAGCAGCGACTTAGAAAAAGTTAGCACAAAAAAATTATTGTGCTACTCAACCACTCTGCAGTACAAGGAATATTTGCTCATGTAGCTTAATGATATGGGATGTGAGAAGTTTGGGACCTCTGGAAAGGTTTTCTGAAACAGAAAAATATCCACAATTGGTAAAGGTTGTCCTTTAGAGCAGGTGGTGAAGTTCCACCATTTATACAGACATCTATGCAGTCATATCCCATTTAACTGTGTTGATTTAGAATTCATTATTTAAACAGTGCACAAAATAAAAGTGCACTACAACAAAATGTTATCAGTACTGAAGGTCATTCTCATGTTTCCTAAAGGCAACTACAACAAGACAACACAAA
>VWZN01016735.1:70778-112344 GCA_013396955.1 Regulus satrapa | reverse complement strand
CAAAACAAATATTGTTATTGAAGATGATTGAATCATATAGTACTTATTCTAAATAGAATATGGAATTAAAATTGACTGAAGGGATTTGATTTTCCTTAAATACATTGGAACAGCTGAGAAGAAAAAAACCTGTTAAACAAGTTACTTAAAAAAATAACATTTAAAAAATAAAAAAAAGGAAAAGGAAAAGAGCAGCCTTTCAGGACTGGATTGTTGGATCTGGAAGGACAGCATTTGCTGTCTGTGCAGTCAGCCACACTGCAACACCACAGCACCTTCCATTGTGCAGCTGCCCTGGGGAATTAATGATTGAATCCCCAGTGACTGAGGTGGGAGGGAGCACCCTGAGGCCTCCACCTCCTGCTCACAGCAGGGTCAACCTTCAACCTGTGGCGAGCTGCTCCCCATTTTGTCTGGGAGGTTGTGTTGATGTCCAGGGGACTTCCTGGCCTCCCCTGCTCCTGCCCAGGCAGGATTCCCTAGGCTACAAGCTCCCATTCCTGGGCTCTGCTGAACTCCCCAACCCTGTGGCAAATGTAGCATTTTACACTTACTGCAGCAGAAGTCGCTCCCCTTTTGGTAGCTACTGATCCTAAGTAGTGGTTGCAGTCTTTATAAACAAATGCTGTGTGGATAGAAGCAAATCCATGATCCAACATATTTTTAGGCATGACCTAACACGGCTCAATTTTCAGCTGTTCCTCATACTGGTCTAAAACATTATTATCACTACAGAGCTCAAAGCAACTGGCACCCCACCAAATATAAGCACCTTGATGAGGTAAACTAAGCCTCCAATCCAGTGTCCGTGCTAAGTTTCTTTTCGCATTCTCTCTTCTATAATTTCACCGCACAATTCATTTCCCAGCCTGGTGCTCTGAGTATTACTTTCAAACAAACCACAAGGTCAGGAGCAGTGAGAGCCCTTTGAGGATATTGACTTCTCTGCAGCTCAAGACAGACACACCTTGTTTCCTCTGAAGGAAAACAGTTCTCTTTATCACCATGTGTTTCTGAAGGGAATATTATCATACAGCCAAATCTGAGAGTGCCATAATGAACCCAGCCCCCTTTTTTACGGCCCTGCTGCATTCCAAAGGCATCAGCAAGCACTTCTGATCTAAGAACATCTGAAATAACTGCTGAGGTATGCCCAGCATACCTGCAGAACTGCTGGGATACCCTGGATAGCCCTGGAAAAGTGTTTCAAAGGAAACTGTGTCAAAATTTGTCTTCTGTGAAGTCCCCAATATGGCCTGAACATTCACTTCCACAAAGAAATGCTGTGACAACAAGAGATCCACGTGTTCTCTGCTTTTCAGCATCCAGAAAGGAAGGCTGTGATAAAGCACAGATCTACTTCACCCGTATCCACTAGGAATCAGATCTTCCATGAGTTTATTCCCAACTTTCCCAGATGGATTTTTGTTATTGTCTGCCTAAAAGGTAAAAGGAAAGTGAAGAATCTGATACTGAAGAATCACACCAGGAAATGCATTGCAAGCACCATCATAAATCCTTCAGACAAAATGATAATTTCGTTACAAAGTGAAATAGACAACAGAATGAAACATAAATAATAGGGTAAACAAATAAGGGGAGGACAGATTCAAGGAGGAAAAGGAAGCAGAGACAATATCAGAATTGATGTAACTGTAATGTACCAAATGCCAGTGCTGTCCCAGTGTTCCACAGGCTGTGCAGGGAGAGCAGAGGGCTGAAAACATGACTCCGACAAAACTGCTGCAGCACCATGTAGTATTTTGATAAAAATATATAAAATGGCTAAAAAGAAATTTTAAGAAGTTTGTGGGAAAATGAGATAAAGAAACTTCGAAAAGAATCGAGGGTCACATCCCCAGAAGACTGTAATGTAACACCAGCAGCAGAGCTGGCTATTAGTAAAAACAAGTCAGAGAAGAAATTTCAAGTTCAGCATCATGAAAGAGTGTAATGAAGCTCGATCAGTGGAAAGGAAAATAACTCCAAGCAACAGCTTTGGTACTGCAATTTCCCCTTGGATAATTTTACTGCAAAGAATCACTTAATTCCTCCTCATAATGACTACCCATTAGGCCAACAGCTATTGATACTGTCACCTATGAAAACTCTGCTGTGCCAGACAGAATTCCAAAAGTAATCCTTGCAAACAGCACGATCACTAACTTTTTACCATCACAAAGTTAGAACTACAAAAATTAAGCCAACTTTCTGCCACGCTCAGTCAATCCCATCCTCCCCACACTACGATGCAGGGAGAACACAATCCAATGAGACAAGCAGCAGGAAACCCGAAGCTGTGGGACCCAACACCACTGTTTTATCCCCCTCCCTACAACTGGCGTGGGTGCAGCCTCTGCACATTCATTAATGAGGATTGGCATTAATGATGACTCTCATTAATGATCACTGCTCATCCTTGGCTACCACGTCCTGTTTGTGGCTCGTGCCTGTGTCTGTCACTGCTTCCAAACTCTGCCTGCCCCACCTGTGGATCTTTCTTCTGGTCCATCCAGGAAGGGAACAGTGAGGAAAATACAATTCATCTCCAAAACTCTCTGAGGAAAATGCATCTTTCAGGTACAAACAAAAAAGGCAGCTTCACTAGAGAAATCTCATCTCTTCCACTGGTTCTATTTTGGGTGTTGTTTATTTTTGTTGATGTTTACAATGTCACTATTATTTATCACCAGGAAAAGATAAGAGATCAAAAAAAAAAGTGCAGTTAGATACTTATTAAGCCAAAAGCTGTATTTTCCCCTTTCTTCCACCACACCTTCAGCCAACTTAAACACAGCAACTGAGGTTATCTGCAACCTTAACAACAAAAGAAGTACACAGTTTTAATAGCTTTAGGTGGAGGTTAGAGATCCAGATGAAAGCTCCACGTTCTGTCAATTCACCTCGTGCCTTCCTATCACTGAAACCGCAGCATCTCACAATCTGCAGCTTAGTTTAGGCACAATATTGTTCTGAATAGAGACATATAAAATCATGTCTTAACTGGCATTTTAGATAATGAGAATCAATAAAAAGGGAAATTATGCTGTCATGAATGCATCAGTTATCAGTGAGTGCATCTGAAAAGGTCCTGCCCAAGACCAATGGGAAAAAAATAACAAAGGCAGAAGTCTCAGCACAGCAGGTTTTGACCCTGTGTTATCTTCCTCCTCTGGGCATCTTGCAAGCAGTGCTCAAATTTGTGGCAGTTGGTTTTTATGTCAGCTTAGCAGTGCCCAGGGTTTTACATGCAGATTGCTAGAGACACTTTTTCATTTTTCACAATGAAACAATGCACAAGCTCATTCTAACAGTGATTCATAGCTCTTTAATTTCTACTCTGCTAATGTCACAAACCTGAGATTTTCAGCACATTCAAGGTTAGCTCCTGCAGTGCTGGACCTTCAAGCAGTTATTCCGATTTAGCAAAGTAGGTCACTGCCACCTCAGTGCCTTCCTTTGATTCCACCATCTAGTCTTTTATTTAATGACTGTTATAGTGGAAGGACTCACCGTGCCTTCAGTGCAGATTCCCCCACACCAAACTGTCTGCAGTACAATGTACCTGAATTTGTACTATCCATGAGAACTAAAAAAAAAAAAAAAATTTAAAAAAAAAAAAAAAATCCCAACTTTATAAGTGAATGCTGTCATTTGTGTGATTCATCTTTATATCAGGTTTGAATGTCAGTTATGTTTGGGGTAAAATTTTATCTCTACATGAAATATTTTTCCTAATAACAAGATAATAAGCTACAAGGCCGTGTAAATGTTCTTTACTATAGCAAAGACAGAAAGCTCAGCACCAAGATGTTGGAAAAGGATTTCTTTTGTTCAGTGCACTCAAACAACTTTTAAAATTATATTCCAGTATTCCAAACATTTGGTTCTTTCCAAAACACTGCATTGATTGGTGCGCCTCCTCTAAAGCAAAGCTGATTTTAACAGACAACTGTTTGACTGTTGCTCACAAATGTGTCTGCAATTAATTTCATTAGGACATCAGCCCACTGATTATGATACACCTTTACTGTCACTAGTACCTCAAATACATCGAAACAGATCTCTTCTGCAAAGCTGGAGACTCTGTGCTTCCTGAACTCTTGTTACAGACAGCTGTGGGCAGCAGGAAGATTTCTTTCCCTTGGCCAGTGATCATGGAGTGCACAGGGACTGGAACCCAAGGCTGGGTGCCCAGTGTTGTCATTCCACTTGTTTGGGGAACCACAGGGTTAAAAAGGCTTTTACAGCCACCTGTGCCTTCAGCAGCTTCCAGGACTCAAGATGTTTCCAGATGTCAGATTCCCTACTTGTTCAGAACTCAAACACTTCATAACCTCATAGGGCTCCTGTGCTTCTTTTCACCTCTCCCTTTCAGCACAGCCCTGGTGACTCAGAATTGTTGCTTCATCTAATTGTGATGTAGCACACTACAAACACTCAACACCACGGTGTACCAAGCACATCGATGACCTGAACCTTAAATACCTTGCTGGGAAATCTCTACCCACCTGTCTCATTAAAATGGAAGTATTACTTCAGGTTTTCCTAACCCAATGCATTACACTTGACACACAGCCAGTGACTGGAATCGATGTCACGTTTGCCAGGGCAGGGGTGCTTTTCTTTGGCTCAAGATTATTTCTGCAAGCTGCTGAGACTCCTGAAAATGGATGTGGTGGAACAGGCACAGCCTGCCCTGGCAGTGCCAGAGCTAGGCACATCCTGCTGAACAGGAGCCTGGCTCTTCAGCCTTGACTTGAGAATAGAAATTATGATCACTGAGGGAAACACATTGCTTTTGCATCCAGGTTGAAATGGTGACCCAGCAAGCAACTTTTCCAATTTCCCAATTCTACTTACTAAGATGTACTATACTGCCATGAAATAAAAATATTTCAAATTATTAAAAAATTATCCAGAACTACATCTTCTCTAAGCAAAGTGATATGTTCACATATTTTTTTGTCCACAGCCATTAAAAAAAAAATAAAATCTAAAATCAAAGTTAGAAATGCATGAAACTATAGAAGATTAAAAAAAATCAAGTATAATCAGCTGTAAAACAGATCCATCATTAATTTATCTGAATTGACTATATAGCATAATGTTCAAATCTGGGACACAATTGAAACTGGGACAAGTAATCATTTAACCTAGATTCTGTAAATTCACCTCAGATCATGTCACTTTTTCCTTAATAACCAATGCCCAATGACCTGACAGAAAATATTTTGAAAAGCACAGTATTTTCTTCTTGGTGGAAAGTAGTGCTACTAAGGCTATCAGAGAAGAAAACTGCAGCAATACTTAGAAAGGGCTTGATGGGCACAGAAAGATTGAGATAGGAAGATTTGAAAAGAACATAAAGAAAGGGTTTTCTATCAATACCTTACTGGAAATAATCTTGCAACTGACTAACTAATCTATTGGAAAACATTCACTGCCTATGTGAGGGCAAAAACTACCCCACCACAGCTGAAAACCAGATTATGGTTATGATAATAATGGAACCAAATTCTTAGAGAATCACAGGCTAAATTCTAGTTCACAGGCACTTAAGTAGAACCTGACCAGGATTTGGCCACACTCATAATTTCATAAGAAGAACCTGACCAGGATTTAGCCACACTCATAATTTCATATCAGTACCTCAGAAGACGTGGCAGTGATATATAAACTGAAATGTGCAGTCACACATGCAAAAGGGACCCCTCTCACAGAAAAACTGGCACCCACTTGGCCAAGAACCATTCAACAAAAATGCTTAACACTGTAGATACTTCTAATCATCAGAAGGTGCCTTGGGAAGTTTAGTGTCAGCACCAGTCACCCATCACCAGTATAAGGCTTTTACTGCTTCAGAACAAGTTCTCTTACGTTGTTTACTAGCAAAAATCCCAAAGTTTTATAGTTCCTGAACACTGCAGGAAGCAGCTGGGTATTTTGCATAATTTTTTTTTTTTTGTGAGACAGCCAAGCATGAAGCTCTTAAATCTTCCTGGTAGGTAAAACCCCAGAGAGACAGGGCTGCTGTGTGCTGCTGCTGCCTCTGGGGCAGCTCCTCCTGCTCTCCTCCCCTTCCCTCTCCCCTTTCCACACAGCTCTCCTGACCTTGCAGTCACTGTGCATTCCCAGCTCTCTCCTGAAGCGCCCATCAATCATGTAATTAAAGTCTTTTACTCCTACTTTAGGACTCTAGCCAGGTTGAGACATATGTTACTTAGGCATTTTACTGAACCATTAACTCAGTGCAGACTTTTGTTTGTCTGATTTTTTTTTGGTCTAGCTATTGCATTTTAACACTTACTGAGCACAGAACTGGACAATTAGAGCCCTCGACAATGAAGTTTTCCTATTATATTTCCCTCCTATTAATCAAAGACAGAGATTTATCAGCTGGTTTAAAGGTCTGGATGTTAGATTGCTGTTCTAATTCATCTCTGCTTTGATTATGCCCTTGCCCATCAGCTCACAATTAATGTGCATGGTGATTACCATCAGCTGTTCTGCACCACGGATGCAGAAGGGACAGGAAGGCTCCTAAGGAAAGGCCAAGCTGCTGCATGGCCGCCTCTTGCAGCAGCCACATGTTCTGTGACAAACCAGGTGGCACACGGGAGGGGCGAGCAAAGACCGTGGGCATCACCCACCAAAATTCCAAAGCACAGCAACGAGCACACAGAGATTGCACAGCCCCTTGTCTTTAGAAAAGCAGAGCTGGGTGATGATGGATCAAAGCTCAGAGTCAGGCTGGAAACGTCGCCAGAGGTAACAAGAGTGGATTTAGACACAGCCAGGTGTCAGAGATGTCACTGACAGGGTAGGGCAGCTCAGAGTACAGACAGGACTATTGTGTGACAGGTGTGCTGAAATACAGCAAAGGAATCACTGTAAAAACCTCTACGAAATCATGGCCTGAAATCTGCTCTTTATTACACCAAATCAACGATCTGCAAACGTGAGCAAGTTCCCACAATCACTTAACAAGCAAGAGAAAGGTGTTGCTTAATACATATCCTCAAACATGACACGGGCATTTCAAGTCAAGAAAGGGAGAATTATTATTATTATTATTATTATTATTATTATTATTGCTGCTGCTGCCATCTCCTTTCTTCAATGCAAAAAAACAATAACTATTTAAAACAAATGTGTAATCAAATTACTATACTCTATTTCTAAACTATTTTTTTCATAACCATTACTACACACAACCTGGTACTTCTCATGCATAAAGGGAAATCACTTTTAATTGTGCAGCAGTGGTGATTTTTTCCAATCTGTGCCTTGAAATAAGTCCATAAGCCAACACTGTGGAACAAAGCACCAGAGGAAACCAATCTTTACAGCTCTCTGGTATATCAGTTTACCCGATGTTTACATAGCCTTTTTTCCTAAAATTACCAGTTAAAAACCTTAGTATCAAAATGAAAAAATAAGGCAAAGTTGCTACATTCACAATGAGGAAGTCACACATAAAATGCTATTTTATGGTTTGTAAAACCAAACCAAACAAGCAATTCTGAGTGACTTTACCAAAGGGTGCTGAAGACAAGGACAAAAAGGCTCGCTGGGAATTCAGTTCACACTGGCAGGAAATCAATACTTCAGGCATTGACAAGACACAGACACAATGGAAAACATTCTGACAAAGACAGGGAGCTATAAAGAATCCATGTTTTATACCTAAACCTCAAAGCACCTTAAGGTTTTCTCCACAGCAACTCAGTACAATCCCCTCCTTTTTCTCTCACTTTCTGACCTGAAATTCAGAAGCAGCAGCATTAAATGCAGGAATAAATGGCAGGATCTGTGGAACTAAAGCTCCAGCTTTGAGATGAGGAAGGGTTTTCCTTGTCACCATGGTGCAGTCAGGTGTCAGAGCTGTGCCCACGTTCACCACCCTTCTCCCCTCTCCAGGAGGATTCAGAGAGCTCTACAAGGATAGAGGGAGTCCCAGCCCAGCCCTCTGAAGATGCTGTCCCTGGGCCACCTGCCCAGGAGATCTCACCTGCTCCTCAGACTCATCATCCTCACTGGATTCCTCATATGGGCATTAAAAAATTCCAGGATCCCATCCATGGGTGCACTTGGGGTTTACCTTGCTCAAGTGGTAATGTGAGAGCTTTTTCTCACCTTCTGTTTGCTGCTGAAAGAATGAATGCCACTCTGAGCTGGCCTGCAGGAGTTCTTCCTTAAGGTCATCAAGTGGTCCCAACTCAACCTCAATGTTAGGTGAAATAATTTTTCACACATACAATAAAGTACTCAACTCCATGCTTTACTTGATAGCAAATACTCCTGGAACCAGCCTAAAATCTGCAGATTTTGTGACATATTAATGCTGAAACTGAATGAAACCCAAGAAGAATTTCATGCAGGCACACAATCCCAGCCCTCCCCACCTAATCAAGGTGCAGTGATTCTCTGGGGTTTTTATTCATTTAGCATTTTTCTAAGGTCATGATTTTCATGACCATATTCCAACAGGATGTGATGAGAGTGCCACATGCTGAGTTATAGCAGAATCACATCTTCAGAAGACAGAAATTGGTACTGGACACTTGAAACTAAGCAACAGATGAGAAACAGAAATTGAGATTTATAATTAAACAAAAAAATTATATGGATGTAACAATTTCAGTTCTTAAGCATCAACTACTATACACATCTCTCTGAAAATAGTATGCATCCATTCTGATTTGCATGACAAACTGCCCCCCAAAAAAAACCAAAACCAAACCAAACCAAAACAAACAAACAAACAAAAACCAAAACCAAAAAAACCAACCCACCAACCAAAGAAACCCAGAAAGAGATTTTTCATGACCATGCACACTTCTTGTCCCAAATGTGGGCAGTTTTGAGGTATATACAGTTCAATGTCTATGTGTGCATGCTGCTTCTTTCCTTTATTCTAGGAAAGGGTGTCAGAAAGGACCAGTAAGGACCCTGCTCTCTGGAAAAACTACAACTGGATTAATTTCTTTTCCATATGAGCAGCTATGTTTGAAAACTACAAACCTGTCAAATCGTGAACATTTCTAAAAGTATCATTATAAGAAATACATATCTCATTTCCTCATATAATTTACTCTACTATTGCAAAGCTGCTGCTCAGTTTCGCTTATGGCAAACCCGCTTGATCCTCCCGAGAAAGTGCTTTAAGAGCACCTGCAATCAACACGGGTTTATCTAATTCATAGAGAATATGGCACTATCGCCCAATAATCTCGGACAAACTGATCATTATCAATAGCTAACGACTACTTTGTTAACTTATTGCCCCGGGGCAAAAGCGTGTCTGGGGAGAGAAAAGTAACAGCTATTAAGAGCCATAAGGTTTGTGTCGGGAGGTGCTGCTGCCATTATAAATCCCCCAAAGTACTCCTGCCAAGGATTCCCGGAGGAGAAAGGCACAGGAGGCTTCTGGAGGCAGGAACGCCCCGCCGGGAAGGCTGCAGCACCCATCACAGCGAGGGCACGGGAGAGCTTTCCCAGGAACAGCCACCCCATTGCTCACACTGCAGAGCCTCGAGAAGGGGCCAGACTTGAGCAAAACCTGCCGTGGGAGCTGAGGAATAGCTTCACTTCAGAGCTCCTGTGAATCCCAGCCAGCCCACCAAGCTGCTCTGGGATGCCATGGGTGTGTTCTGGTCTTGGGGCAGCATCTCCTGAAATTGTGCCAGGGATGGTGCCAGGTCACTGAAACATTCCTGGATGCCAGCAGGGAAAACAGCAGAGCCCAGAGCACTGTGCCAGGAGCACTCAGGGAGCTGCAGGACACAGGTGTGGATCCCAAACTTCCCACGGCACTCAGGGAGCTGCAGGACACAGGTGTGGATCCCAAACTTCCCACGGCACTCAGGGAGCTGCAGGACACAGGTGTGGATCCCCAACTTCAGCAGGCACACTCAGGTTTGTGCAACTCACCCAGCCACGGGTGGTGCCTGCTGGAACTTCATCTCCAGGAGCAGATCTCTGACCTCTGGGATTCCTGAGAAGCCCTCGGATACATTTGAATTGTCGCCTGATTATCAAATACAACATTACACTTTCAAGCACATTTTTCTCCTTTAAGTGGACACATCTGCATTTCCCACATAGAATCATTACCGAGCCGTCTCCTGCCTCCCTCCACAGCCTCATTAAACACACACCACAACGTTCAGTTTGCCCACCCAGAGCTTCTCTATTCCTCTCAAATGAAAGAGCAATTTTGAAGAATGCCAGAACTACTGATCTGTCTTTCTTTTGTGGGTTTTCAAATGTTCAAACACCCCTGCTTCAAAAAGGACAAAGTTTGCTGGTTTGATTATCCTGTACTATACTGCAAGAAGATAGCAACTTGAAGAAAGAACTAGCATATAAAAAGGAAGAAAAAGAGATGAAATTTGCTCATGTGGAAGGAGTATAGGCTACGAAGAAAAGGGATAAAAAGCACAGAAATAACAAGATGGGCAAGAAGAGACAGCAAGTTACACTAGAGATGAACAATACAACTTTGAGTGAGTTTTTAGGGGGTAATAAATGCATTATACAATATAGGATCCTATATAAAATACAGGTTATAGATGTATTTAAGTATTGATTTTCATATATATATATATATATATATACCTAAAAATCCATGAGAGTTGGTATTGCAACTAAATTGGGTTTGAGATGTCTAAATTACATTTCATGCCCAGGGTCATTATTGCAGTTGAGATCCTCATTATTCCATGGAAAGAAAAGCAATAACAAGCAATAACAGAGTAAATGTATTTACTGCTTTTCAGGTAGACAGCCACCAGCATGCCAGGCTATCTATCTATAAATACCTACAGGGAAATGAGGAGAGAGCAACTTCAAGTGTCAGAGGTTGGAAATGAGCTTCCAAACCTCTGCCAGCTCCAAGTGGGATCTCATGGGAGAAGGCTCGCCCTTAGTGCAACAGGAAAAGGGTCAGGATGAATGTCCAGGCTGCTCTCTGTGCCAGAAATGGATCTCTGGAGCTTCACTCATGCCCCTGCAAAGGGGTGCTGCCAAAGCCATGAGTTCTTCAGCTGCAGGAAGGGCACAGAAGCGAGCTCCAGGGGAGGAGGGACAGGGGGGAGCCTGTCCCTGCAGAAGACCATGACCAGAGGGCAGAACACCCCAGGCTCAAACGGCAAACCAAGAGCAAGATTTTGAAAGCCAGAGATGCCGATCATTTAAGGGGAAAATAGAAAAAAAAGATACAAAAAATTTTCCAGAGTCCTCATTATCCTTTGATGCCAGTCCCAACTTAACATGCAATGTATCATCAAAGCAACATTACACTGATGGTACAGAATTTATGAGAGATGTCCTGTGTCTTATTAAATAGGAATTGAAAGCAACAAGGTAGAACAGAGGAGCACAGTAACATTTTCTTCACATTTCTAAAGACTGAGTTGGGCTGGGGTGTTTTTGTTTTTGTTGGGTTTTTATTTGATTGTTTGGGGTTTTTTTTTGGAGAAAGAGATAATATGAATGTAAATGAAATAATGCTTCCTCCTGAAGACCTGCTAGATCAAAAGCAGATAAAGTGATAAAGTAATTACAGACCTCTGTGCTACATAATTCATCTTTACTGTATAATTCACCTTCATGAAAAGTAAAACTCTTGTTTATGGGAAAAAATCCAAATAAAAACCAAAAACAAAACAAACACCAAAACGACATCACTCTTCTTTGATTTTTCCTGGTTTTCCTTTTAGTTGTCTGCAAAATAAAAGAAAGGTGTTAAAAGTTGCCAAGGACCTTTCTAGACATTTCATGAAGGACTTGGAATAGGTGGAAGTAGCAACTTGAAGTGCAAGTGCTTGTTCCATCCTGAAATGCTGGAGCACCTAGATTAGAAATTACCTGAGAAAAGAGATTATATATTAATATAATCAAAAAAGAGATTATGTATTAATATAGCCAGTCATAATGGTGGAAAGTCCATGGACAAGTCATGCACACTGGGAAAATCTCTGAATTTTCAGTCTGACTCCTGGACCCTATTCTCTTGGATAATAATGTTCTCTTACCCAGTAACCTCTAGATCCATCCCCAAGTTTCCATCAGAAATTAAACATACAGCTTTGAAAGATCCTCAGGCCTCCAATTAAATCTTGAAGTGACAAAATAATCCAGAACATCTTGGTTTCATTTCTAGTGGCCATCCAAATACTTCAGACTTATGGCAAATGTTGCTAATAATTTCTTAATTCCATTATTTGATCTGCTCCATTTATCTGTCATATAGGAACAGGGATGGGAAGCTCTGCAGGTCTGGGAAAGGAAGGCACACATGTTTAGCTGGGACCTGGCTGGTTAGATCCATGTGTTTTTACATCCAATACCGGAGTTGTAAATCCAGCACCTCCTGAAATAAACTGCTTTTTCAACAGTGATTAATATTAGCAATGCAAATACTGTAATTAAAATAGATATCAGCTTTTGCCTTCCTCTTTGCTGTGATGGCAGTCCTGGCCAAAGTGTCACACTGCCATTTATGTCTCTTCAGTCCACTCCTGTAAGCAGCCATATGCTTCTGTACATCAAACCAGTGACTCAGAAATTATACCCCAACACCAGGAATGTTTTACAGCCAGGATTCCTGCTTAGCAGAGTGCTTTAAAGGCATCACATGCTCATCAGAACAGTGCCAAAAGAACAGTAAGTACCTGCTGAGGCAGAACGGGAAGTACCGTCTCAAATGTTTAAGCACCTGCACATTATGTTCAGTTTCTTTCAAAATATAATTGCCTGGGAATTTTGGGAGAAGAGACAACTCCCCTACCTGGTGACAGAGAGGAAAGGATGTAAAACACAGACTCATTGCCCCATAGCTGCATTGCTCCTCCTTCGACCCAGGCTGTGCCTCTGAACCCTCTCCTGTCAGAGCCTTGCTCCCAGTGAGCACCTCAGATCTGCCAGAATATTCCCTGCACTGACGTGTCTGTCCAACACTCTCACAAATGTCATAGCTGTGGAACCATGCCACTTACTGTATTTGTCTTCCAGGGGATCCTTTTAAAATGTCATTGTCCTGGTTCTTGCACCCTGAGATGTGTAAATGGCACTGTAAGCATGTGGTAAAAAGAGCATATGGACGTTCCAGAGTGAAACCCTTACAGTGGAAGCATTCCCAGCCATGCAAACCACCTCTCACGTGCAGAAGATTTCAAACCTGTGAATTCTGTTAAAAATATACCAGAATCAGACTTTACCACAGGAGCTACTCCACCATGCAGAGCAGGTGAAGCTTCAAGTCTCCAAAACTGCAAATTGAATGTTAGAATAATATTAGAATATAATTCTATTAACTCCAGGAGGTGATAGGAACATCGAGGGGAAGAGAAAGAAGGAGATGAAGTTGAGTGCATGACGGAAAATGAAGACATGGAGGAGCAGGAACAGTTAATTCAGGCTCAGTCAATAAGAAGGCATACAACGTGGCTGAAGGAAACAGAGAAACAGGAATTAGGATGCAACAGAAGAGATTAGAATGTCCCTTTCTCATCTCAGAGACAGCTCTGGCTCTGCTGTAGATCTCTGGCCAGCAAGGATGGAAGAGAAGGACATTTTGTTATGGCAAAACATTACGAATGTGAAATCAAGTTTAGATTAGTGGCTACTCTGAGAAAATGGGATGGTCAAGAGAAGCCCTAATACTGCTCAGTGTGGTCCCGCAGCATTGCCAGGCACTGTCTCCTCCAGGCTCCTGCCCTCCTCCTCCTCCTCTGCCAGCTTGCTGAGTGCCCAAACTGGCCACCAGCCCTCTCTGCAGCAGCCTGACACCCTCCTTCCCAGGAAAACCTGGATGCCAGTGGAATCCCAGTTTCAAGGAAATCTGTCAAGAAGAAAAATTTCAGTTCCCACCCTGAAACATATGCCTCACTGCTGAGCTTTGTAAAGCTTCCAGGTGCCCTTTTGGTGAGCACAGTTGCTGTCCACAAGGCACAATTTTAGCTTTGATAAGATCACAGAGAGGAGAACAGCAGTGCCCACCTGAACGTCACCTATCTCTTTACTTTAGTGTGCTTCTAAACGGGAGATTTTGGGAGTTCGAGAGTGGGCAGATAAAAACACCCCAACCAGCAGTACCCAAGGGTCCATAGAAATTACCCTTCTAAAGGCCTTTCTGCAGAGCTTACACTAGTGCCTGTCAGGTCCTGGGGCATCTCCATCCATCCCCTACGAGGTAGAATGGTTTAACTCAGAACACCCTAAAGTCAGCCAACAGTTCCAATTAGTTTAATTAATAATTTACCAACATTGTATACAATAAAAAGAAGCAATTTTACCATGCTCTGATCAACATAACTTTGTACTGAAAATAGATCAAGGGTATTTACTACTTAATATCACATAAAATATTCTAAAATAGCATAAAAATCATATTAAAGTTTAAAACAATCAATATTTCTTTCAGGTTTTGGTATCCAATGAGAATGAAAAATTATCTCAATCAATTTGTTTTTTTGCAGATGCAAACATTTCCTTGGTAGTAGGCAAAGGACACACTATTTTCAATTTGAGATTGTATTAAATGTACCATTAAAATACAGAATTAATATAATTGGTACATACCTAAGGTATTTGAACATAAAGGTTGGTGAGCCTTATTTAAGAATGTAAACTTTGTCCAAAATCCAAAATATTGCTTGTCCCAAGAAAAAAAGCAAACACCTCCCATTATCAAATCAGTACTGAGACAGGGAATGACCTTCCCATTTATTTCACAGAAATATATACATTTTATATTTATATTTAATCTGTTTAGGTAAGAGCTGCAACCACTAAAGTGTGATGCCATGCCACAAAGCCACACACAAAAGCAGGATCACGTAAGGGAAGTATTTTATACCCAAAATGTGAAGTGACTTCATCTCCCCATGCCCATCCCTGTAACTCTGCCCACACAACTGTTCTGCTACAAGGGTTTTACAGTTTCCCTTTACAGCATCTTCACACCCTTAATGATATTTCTCAACATATTTGCACTGCTAAAAATACTTAATTTGGCTTTTTGGGGTTTTTTTCCCCTGCCGTGACTGAGGCTGTGTGTGACCTTGAATTGAATGCCATTGTAGCAAGCTGTCTCTCACCGTGGGAGCTCTCTTTTCTCAGGTT
Organism: Regulus satrapa; assembly: GCA_013396955.1. Lineage (NCBI taxonomy): Eukaryota > Metazoa > Chordata > Aves > Passeriformes > Regulidae > Regulus > Regulus satrapa. The sequence goes on along the minus strand of VWZN01016735.1, from coordinate 97,212 downwards.
TGAGCACAGGATCTTTGATTTGGTAAAGCAGCACTCGAACAGCTGATGCAGCACTCAGTAATTTTCTCACAGAGGTTTGGGGTTTACCCAGGCTTCAGCAGGAACAGCAGTGTTTTACACACACACACACACACACACACCCCAGCCTTTTAAGAAGGCACTTTGAAAGCACTGAGCTTCACAGCCCCCCGAAAGGTAACTGAGGAGGTTACAGGTACTGCTGCAGCTTCCTGCAGGGGCAGCACCAGCAGGAATTCAATAATGCACAGGGAAAACAGTAAATCCAGCTGGAATTACAGTCACTCACAAAGTTTTTAAAAAACAAAACCAAACAAACAGTAAAAAGTGGGGGTTTTTTCCTCACCTACAATGCTCCTTAACACCGTGCTTGGAGAACTCACTGGCAATAATGACAACGCTCCTGGGCCCAACACGAGCCTACATTTTCCATTAAGGACAGCAGGGTAGGAGGAGATCCCAGCAGAAATTTTCTGATCAGCCACTTTCAAAACCCAGCAGAAATACCTACAACTCAATCTCATCCCAACGAAACTTCCAGATCAAAGGAAACAGAATAAAGAAAATGGCCAGATTTTTGCTGGACCATGCTGTACCTTTTATTTAAATGTATGACTCAAAGCAAGATGAGATCTGCTTTGTGATGGAATATGAAATAATCTTGTTTCTTGCACCAGAAATAGTTAGCAGGACACCAAGTGTAACAGCAGTGTGCATACAGCAGAAATGGAAAACAATGATGTGAAAAATCTAGTTTTGTTACACAGGGGTTATAATGCAACAGATGTCTCTAATTCCCCAAAGCATCCAGAGCAAGATAAAAACCCCAAATCTCTGAGATTTTGTACATTAGAAATCTCTGGGTGATGGTGCAGGGGGTACTTAGCCAAAGGGAAAAAAATGTTCGAACTACAAAGGGTTCTCCTGTAAACTTCAAAAACTATACTGAGGATGAGGAAACTTTCCAACAAATAATGAACAGAACTTCCTTGCAAGTTTTCCATTTATTTATGGCATTTTATTCTTAAATAAGCACTTCCAAGGGATACAGGAGAGACTTAGACAAGAAACTTGAAACCAGTCCTGGCCTCCAAAATGCGGGACATGAGCAATGTAAATTGAATTCTACATCATGGCATGCACAGGAGACAAATTCATTTGCACATGTTGTCCCTTCCAGAACTCCCCAGATTTTCATGGCCTGTGCAACACTCGAAAGGTTCGCTCCAGCCCATCTTCCCCTCATCTCCCTGCTCTGCATTCTGCCAGATTATTCTGTTATATAGGTCAAACTCTCTTGGAGAAAAGACCCACATCTTTTTGTGGTATATAAATCCAGAGATGTTAACTTTTTAAAACCCTACCAACTCCATGACAATTATTTCAATTTCAGGTAAAAGTCTTTAAATAGATCAGCTTAATAAATGATTATGGGGCACTTTCCTATTAGAAACCCCCTTTCCACAGTGAGCCAGGGCTGCTCATACCCACTTTGAGGAAGGCTGATGCCCTTTGATCTGAAGCCTGTGCACCATTTCCTGCAGCTACCAAACACTCCTCCTTTCCAGCATCTGACAAATGCCCAGGAAATCTGCACCTGCACCGTGTTCATTAATGACACCACCCTGTCCTTGGAGAGACTGGATATTAATAGGTGACTGAATTATAGGGATACCTACATTTTACTGGTTCTACTTGGGAGCTGTTAAAAAGCGTTCCCTGTTTCTGTAGCGGGCCCTTAGATTACACAGCTGAAGAGAAAATGAGTTTCAGAGTTTATAATTCACACAGAGGGCTTGATAAAGAAGAGGACAAACAAAAACAAACAAACAAACAAAAAATCTTGGTAATTTTAACGTTCTAATCCCCAACAGGATAAATATTCAATAACCTAACTACAAAAATTCTTTCTAAACAAGTATGAAAATTAGAACATTTTTGGTCCTGAATCTGAGACATTAGGTTTTTTTCCATTTTGTTTCCAGTTCTGAATATTCTTCTACTTGCATTATATTTGTTAATATAGGTCTTATTGCTTCATATAACTTTTAAAAACTGCACAACTTCTGATTTATTCTGCCTAAGGCTCCCATATCTCCACATGTTGCTGGATATTTTCTCATTAGATGAGCTGTGAGCTCTCAATGGTTAAGGTGAAAGCTCTATTGAAACAAGTGCTTCTAAAGGAGGAAAATATTAAATCTATCATGTACACTAGAAAAATACTCTCTAGTCATCAGCTTTTCAAAAAAGATAAAAAATACAGGAGTTGCTCCCTCCAATGCAGCTGGGTACATGAGGGGTACAAGCCCAAAGAGCTTTGGACTGTGCAAAGCCACCTGAGTTTTATGTGAGATGTTCTAAGTACATTGATTTATTGCCCAGGATGAACTGATACAGACTCTGCAGTTATCACCTGCAGCACTTTGATCATGTAAACAAACATCAAAATGAGCATCACTGGAAGAGGAGCACTGCAAAACCAACAGTGCTGCTTTGCCCCTGATGTATTAAACCCACAATAAGCCGAGTGAGTTTGAGCAATTAAAATAATTTGTTCCTTGTTCATGGTGTTATTAAATTTGGACCAATACAGAGGAGATAACAGGATCATAAAGGAACACAGATAACCTAAAGACAAAGTGATAGAGTAAATCACCACAAGAGCTAAATTCAAGATCTGAAACTAGTAGGCATCGAGAGGAATATAAGTTATGACAATGCTAAGCAGCAAAAGCATTTGTGAGTTGATAGGGAATGAAAATTTAAATAAAAACATCTCCTGGCCTGCTCAGCCATAACAGTGTTCTTTTGTTTGTATTCTTTGTAATTTAGCTGCTTGACAACTTCATTCAACCTTCAGCAACAAACACAGCTATTGATTATCTCTGAACATCCCAGTGGCTGGAGACTGGGACACAAACCATAAAAGCAGAGTTTCTGGTTACAAGTGAAATTATAGTTTGCCTACAAGATTGCACAATAAATCAGAGAGCAAATCAGCCAGCATAGGGCTCTGGGGTCACTGAAGTGATGTTGACACATTACAATAATGAGAACTTGAAGCACCTCATGCCCTATTGATTTTTAAGCTGAATCATTGCCACTGCAGGAGATTACAAGAGTGTGTACTGGAATCAGGGCCCACGTGGGAGAGGCTGATGAGAAACACCAACAACTGCACCAAAAGAGCTCTTCACCTGTATCTATTATAACACAATGCCCTTCTCCCTTGCGCCCCCCCCCCCCAAGGTCTTGGANACTTAAAACAACTTTCTCTTTTCTTCTTTGCCTACGTTAATTCTGCAGATACGTAAGGCAGGCTTGATATGATGCTTTAAAACATCTCACAGAAACTGAATATTAGAAAACCTAGACTACAAGAAATGCTTTTTAATACTTCAAGTAGCTTTCCTGTTTTCACTCAACAGCAAATTATTCTACGCAGCAAAAGTAATTCCGATAATCACCAACTTATTTTCTCCGCACAGTGGAGAATACAATATGCAAACACCAAAAGCCTTGCCACCAGCTAAGGAACAAAAAACGCTTCCCTTTTTTTTCTTCTTTTATTTCCAATTGGCAGCACTGAGAACCAAAAGCTGTCAGAGGGGTGACCAGTGACACAAAATGATTATAGCCCTGTCGAAGGAAGACAGAAGGAGCAGTTATAATTTGCACTGCAGCCAATTACTTCAGGAACTCATCATTTTGCTTAAGGGGAGAAAATAATACCTCTATTATCCCTTCCAGCCAGGAGGGCTCTTGCTATGCCACAGAGATGCAAAAAGAGAGAGAAAGTACTTAACTAGAGCCCCCATGGTAAATAAACTTTGAAATTTGTGGTTTATTCTTGGCAATGAGTACTTTTTAAGCACTGCAATAGTGTTCTTAATGAAGCCTCGCTGTTCATCAGCTGTCAAAGACACAGAAAGAAAGGGCTAAGTTGGGCTAAGTGAAGGAATGGCTCTGTGAAGAGCTAGGTAACCTATGGAGAAGAGAAGAAACTTTTACCTCTTGATGCACTTCCCAGAGAAAGGGATTAGACAGTTAAATATATCCTAAGGATTAGCTCCTGTTAGGCTCCTCAGAGATATGTTTTTAATCAGTGGCTCTGCACTTGGCATTTACTCCTTTAGGGAGGGGGGAAATGTTCAAATTCTTTCTCTTCTTCCATTTGAAATTCAGTGCCATCAGCGAGACTCCAAAGAAGGAGGGAACACAAGGGCAAGGAATCTCAATTTATGGTAGAGCCCCATCCTTTTAAGTTCCTCTCCATTTATATGGTGCTTATCCTCAGCCCAGCCTTTGGAGAGTTGTGATTCCCAACCTTCCTTCATTGTGGATTAGACAAAAGGGAAGCAGCAGCAGGCAGGTTTTTAAAGGAAAAGAGGTATTGGTGTTTGTGCAGATGTGTGAGAATGCACTTGTGAACACACATATCCCCCTGCCACCACCACAGCACCCGCACTTATTTGTTCTTGCCTTCCTTCTCCCCTTTTCCCAGCAGGTACCTCAATTGTTCTTCCTGTCTGTGCCCAAACTGCTGCTGCTCCATCTCAGCCTGGTGCCTACCCTTGAACCAGTCCATCCTCTGCCTGATTTCCCCCGAGAGCCATCCTCAAACAAAGGAGGGCACATCGGCGGTGCAGAGAGCCACAGACCAGCACCTACAACCACTGCTGGTGGGGGAAAACCATGCCCAGCAGGATCTCCTGTGCAACCAACGGGCAAGGCTCACCAACAGCACAGAAACTGCAGCACAGGACAAGCCACCTAGCAAAAAAAACCAAAAACAACAGGCTCTTCTAGGAGGAAAATTCAATCTCTCAACAGCACTACAGGTTTTGGGGAACTGGAAAATAGAACTGACAGGACAGCCAGTGAGGGAGATGCTGGGTGTTTGCACAGAGAACAAACAGCAGAGAGTACAGCAGCAAACAGGACTGGCTGCAAAGATGCTGCAGGACTTGGTAAGAGTTTAAGAGAAAGTGCACAGAGACGTGCACAGAGACGTGTGGGACAAGAGGAACCCACACTAATTACCAACTGAGGTGCCTTGGCTCTAGCCTTGCTCTCAGAACACCATGAACTTCCACATAGAGAAGCAAATCCCACTCAGATTATTGACATAACCTGTTAGGACAAGTTTCTCATGTCTTATTGCTTTTGTAGTTTTTGGGGTTTTTTTGTTTGTTTGTTTTTTTGGGTTTTTTGGTTTTGTTTTTGTTTGTTTGTTTGTTTTTCTCTCAGAGGAAACATTATATTCATCATTCTTCTTGTAGTCCTGGAAATTCTACAGAATCAGTGCCAGTAAATGTAAAAAATCCCTAAGGTCATTTTGCTAATATCAATCTTAATTAATGGAATGGTAGAATTCATTAGACAATTTTCACCACATTTGATGCTGGACAGCATTACCATATAATCACCATTTACCATTTTTCATCAAAAATCAAGTCAAATAAGGGGAAATAGTCTACTGACTATAAATTTATAAATACTAAAATATAGCTTCAGAAATTTTTACCATGCAGGTAACATATAAATATATAGAAAATTAAAATAGCTATAAATGTATTATTAAAATTTGTGCTCTGGGAGAAATACCACAGGAAAGAGACTGGATTTTCACAATGAAACTATGCCAGGACAAAAAAATAATGCATTTTTCCTCCATTTTGTCATAAAGGGGAAGTCTCAGCAGCATCTTCATAATTTATAAATCTTATTTACAACAAGTCAGGACCCCATGGCAGAACAGGACAATCAGTGACACGTGACACCCTACCAGGAACTGTCCCTGTAATTTGCAGTAACACACTTGCACAGAGTGCAGTCAGAATGAAAATTGAAGAAGAGGGTCCAAGAGAACATCCATGATAATGACAAAAGATCAAACTAGTTAAAAGATTCCAAGATTCTTATACAAAACACAGAGAAAAAACACTAAGGCTACTTATTTTTTAAAGGAAATAAAAAACAGGCTCAAAATAAATACCACAGCTGGCACAGAGAACTAGAAAATTCAGTTCTCAGAAAAAATGGACATGGGAATATACAACAAAAATTAACAGAAAAGTAGAAGGATCTCCCTCCTCCCGCAAATTCTACCTGTCAGAATCTTTTTGAAACACTGAGGATACACATAATTGCAAGACTCCTTGTCAAAGATGTGTTGCCAGACCCAAGGAAATACAAGGAGCATTCAGAGGGGAACTACATTACACCCTGGTGACTGAAACCTGTTGCCTTGAGGATCAAATTCATCCCTTCAACTTTAAAAACCAACGTAAAGCTGTTCCCAGTGTTCCCTCAGCCCACAGTAAAACAGATACGAAATAAGCTCCAGTCTTAGCAAGGCACAGTATTTCTCTCTCTGGTTCTTTGTCTTCATTTAGAGGGTAACACTGAAGGTCTCGGAGACACTTCTGTTTGGCTGTTTTGTTAAAATTGAGGAGTTGGTTTTGATTTTTTTTTTTTTAAACTATTCCCGGCTCAGTACTGAAGCAGAGCTGGGGTTTTCCTCTTTGCCACACGATGTCAGTGTTGCAGAGTAAAAATTGGGAATTTGCATATTTATCAGGACTCAAATAAAAGCTCAGACATTTTGTTCCTTTAAGGCGATCACGGGAGAGCTTCACAGAGCTGGAAGATGTCCCAGTGCAATCCAAACTTCCAGGCCGCCCAACATGGGAGGATGTGCACAGCCAACAAGGGGTGACAGAAGTGTCAAGGTCAGAATGCTTCTGTGGTTTGTTATCTCCAGAGAATTGTGCAATCCCACCTCTACACCCCACTGGCTTGAATTTCTGAAGGCCGATGAAAATTAATCCACGTTATCTTTGTAAATCTGCTGAAGGAAATGGATTATGAGAGCAAAGCTTGAAAGATTCCTGAAAGGGTAAAAGCAGCCCTGCCGTTCCCCCATCACTGGGGAATGCTGCCAGTTCAAACTGGGTAATTGGCCCATCGAGCTGTGTCAGAGATGAGCATTTCATACCTGAATGGGGCAGGGAATTGTGCCATAACCTGCTCTCTAACCCTTCGGCACGTATCTCTTTTGGAACCATCATTTTAAAACATAAAAATATGCTTCCTAGAAAATGCACAGTGCTGCTAAGGCTCAATCAAATTCAATCCTTGCTCTCAGTCACCCAAACCTGGAGAGAGGATGGAGGCCTGAAAATAACAGGATCACTGTAAAATATATCCTTTATACCTTATAACTGAAAATCCAACCATATAGATTTTTTAGAACTGGATCTTTCTTGTTGCAATACCACTGACAAAAGATTCAAAGTAACTTTTCTTGAACATTTGCTTTCTTTTTTATGATTCAGTCCCATTTTTCTCCCTATAATCCCTTTGTATCTCTTACTAGCCCACACTGTGTCCCACATTTGGGGTACGACAGGTTAAAAGTCACACTATGTCACCTTCTGGCTTCAAACACTGGAATATGATTCATTCTTCTGTGCAGCCTCGAATAAAAACCCTCCCCAAATGGGGGATGGGGAGAAGGTACTAGCAAAGTTCAGCTCCTGTGTGTGTTTGAGGCTGTTTCATTTGCACTAAAAAGCCCAGCAGATGTATGAAACACTGCCTGAGGTCTAATGTATACTCCGATGTACCCAGACAGAAGCTTAAAACTGTAGGAAACAAGAGCAGGAACATGAAAAACTACAAAAGGTGGATGCAAATGCTATTTTCCTCAGTATATGTCTCCCTCACCATCTGTATTGACAGACTTTTATTTTTTTAGCACTTCTATACAAAAAGAAATTAGAAAAGAAATGGTAATTGTAAATATTGAAGATGATGGCCATGCTGTTTCAAATTCCTTGCCCACTTGTTACAAGATACTGCTGTGCATTCTTGTGTCTTTCCTGCTAACGTTTCATGGAGAACTTCCATGAACATACGTTTGTTCTCGTTCCCAGCACTTTGTTCTGTCACTGTGACAGATGGCTTTACACTGAAGCATATGAAAATATTAAATTCTTTATCAACCTGTTGAAGTTTGAATGCCTGTAAGTAATAACTGTCTTAGCAGCTATTCCTTTAATACAGATATTACAGAAAGCTATTTAGTGCCTCCATATCAGTTTGCTATTTGTCACAGACTATTCTAAAACTACAGTTTTCTTTGAACTTGATTAATAGTAGCATTGCTTCATTCAAAGTAGTATCATTTCTATGCAGAATATTATGTTTTCCTCTTTGTTAATCCAGAAGAAGTTGAAAATTAATGAAAAAAATGACAGCTAGACACAACAGGGGCACGTGCTGTACCAAAGGAGTGGGAAGACTGCTGGTACTTGGTTCCCTTACTGCTCCTTCTCTGTCTAAACACAGCAAATGATGGAGCACTGTCCTGACAATCAGAATCAGCTCTTTATAACACAATATTCTATCCTGTGCCAAACTTCTTCTTGACTATAGTACTAGATAAAAAACCCCAGACCCACAAAACACGGTGGAAAAGAGGGTATCCAGCATGCTTATCCTCCTCAAAGTGCTCACACTGAATCAAACAACTTCAGTTTCAACTGACAAACTGAAATTCCCAAGACAAGGACCACTGGTTAAGAACACATCCCTTTTATTTCTATTATTTTTTTCAGCTGGAGGTTTTTTGACAAGAGGTTTCTGGCTCCTATATAGAATGTGTAGTACTACATAGAAAACAGCACAGCAGAGCCTCTCTGACCCCACGGCACTCTTACACTTCTCAAACGTTAAAATAAAAAAATCTCAAATAATATTGAGTTCTAATATGTTCTGTATAATCAGATTATTAAAAAAAAAAAACCTTTTATGTTATAAATAAATGTGAAAGTCTGCACAATCCTCACATGAAAAAAATTAATTTTATTAATAAATAAAAAAAAATATTCCAAATGTCTTTTAAATGTTAAAGGCATTATTCCAGGAATAAGGGGAGGTGAGGCGTGTAATACAGATGTTATAAGAGGTTATTATACAGAACCAATCTTCAAATACATCAATTCTGCCTTGTCTTACTGAGAGAATTATTCGGAACTGCCACAAATACAGACCAAGGACTTTCTCAGAAGTACGTGGCCATCTCTAGCCGAGTTTCCCCAGCAACCACAGAGTGAGAGATGGGACACCCCAACACACCAGAGGGGAGCTGGGATCAGGGCTAGGAGAGCTGCACGCCCCTCATGGCACTGCTCCTCCAAAAGGATGCAGGGTTTTAGGAGAAACTCTGCACAACTCAGGTGTTTCCCCAACTCTGTTCCTAGGAAACTCTTCTGATGTTGACTGACTGCTGACAGAGTGTGACAGCAGCAGGAGGTCAGATTCTGAACTTGGGTTAAAAAACCCTTTTGGTGAGAATGTGAGAGATTTGCCTCTAAATGGGAAGCAAAATTGGTATTTGAGAGAGATTTTCTATTTTAGAGAAACACAGCACTGAGAATGAGCTCTGTCAGCTATAAATCAATCCTGTAGAACATGTTTGCATATACAGCTGCATTTTTCTGGCATTTACTTCCCAAACCTTTCCTAAAAGCCTCCAGTGACAGAAATCCCATAATCTTCCTAACTTATCTGATTAAATATTAAGTATTCTTATGATCAGGAAGCCTTTCTAATGCCCAATCTAAACCTTCCTTTGTGTAATTTAAGCCCACAGCTTCCCAGCCTACTGACTGCAGCCATGGAGGAGAAGAACATGTCAATGCTGCTACATCCAATTACATGTCAGAATTTGTTTCTTTAAGCAGAAATGCAGCCTCGTGTCTGCAGGATTGAAAGATCAAATGAAACATCTGTTACTAACTCAAGCTGGACCCAGGCACTTTCTACAGCATGCAGAAAAATGAAACGGAAATTTCTCAGTGGGGAAAAAAAGGACAATTCCTTTTACAATGCCAAAATGAAACATGTCAGAGTCTCACTGCTGTCTGGCTCTTTTCTTCCATGTTTCCAGTTTGCTTAAAACATAGGTAAAATTTGGCCGTTTGTTCAAATAGCTAATAAGGATTGGTAGTTACCTAACCCTCCTTCATACATTAACTGAAATGACTGCCTGAACAAACCTGCTTACATCCAGTTAGAATTTTACAGCCTCTGTGCTTCACGGACCTTTGAGGGAATGTACACATCCTGCATGCCATTCCTGAAGATAATTCCCCATAAGAATGTCAGCTCCCTCATCCATCTTTGTCTTCTGTTATCTTAATGGGCAAAACGCCCTTGGCTCCTCCAGTGGTGCTAAAACCTGAAGGAAATAAGAACAGCCCAACCCAGCTCCCTCCTGAGATGGCACAAGATCATCTACCTGAGTCATGCACTCGGTGCACGATCGCTTGGAGTTTGTAACCTCCACTTCTCCTGCTCCACACCACAGCCAAAAACCGAGTTGTGCACCAGCCAGTGACTCACACACCATTATTTTGCAGTATTAGTCATTTAACTGCTAATTACAAAAAAAAAAAAGAAAAAGGTTTACTACAAATTTATGGAATGGATTTACAAAACTGCAGAAGCCTTTTCTGTTTTATCCCAACTGTGCTTCACACTGAGCTGTGAGGGGCTGTGTGATAGCACAGGACTCTGGGGTACCATGGGCTGGGAGGAGGGAGCTTCTCCAAGGACAGTCCTTGAGACCCTCCTGGATTCACCTCCCTGGAGTGCAGGGTTTGAAGCTTCACCTTCCTTCACCCAGCACTTGTCTTCTGAATCCTTGCCTTGCACGTCCTCCCTCCCCACACTTGTCCCGTGAGGTTAAAGCGATGGGATAAATGTACAGAGCAGCAATTCAGAGAAATTCATCCAGAGAAAGGATGTGAACCAAGAGCTGGCAGAGCTAATCAAGTCTTGAATCAGCAGAAGTTTATAACTTTTATCTTTCTGTGAGTCAGATGATCACGCACACGTATCCACACTTCTATACATTTGTGAGAGCAATAAAACTTTCTAGCAGACTTCGGCAAAATAAAAAAACCTCATAACCTCTGTTGCTAAAAAGCCCAAAAGGTGACTTAGAGATCTCAAGTCAGCTGTGAGAGCCACAGCCTCAAATATCTAACATCTTACAATAATAACTTTATCATCCTGACTATAAATCATGGCCACTATCTGCCTCCCAAGGTAAACTATTTAAATGCAATGTTGTTATTTAAATGCAAAATGTTCTAAAATAATTTCTTAGATGCAAAATAAAGATTTCCAATCTAAATTATAACAAGAAAAGGTTGAAGCAAAATACCAAAATTAAAACGCCCAGGACAAAGATCTCAGGTCTGAACCAGAATCTGTCATAAAAGACTTGCACAGGGAGCAAGGAAATATTTTTTTTCCTTCAGGTTCCCTGAGAAGATGAAACACTGAGGTCATCTGCAGCATAGGGAATTTTTATTTGTCTAGCAAAAAAATATTTTTTAAGATAGTAAAGACTTCTAAGCACTGGAAGGTGGTCTGAGGAGGTAAGAGACCTTCCCTTCCTGGAAGCTTGAAAGATTAACAGGATGTCAATCATCAGTGACACTTGACTGCAGGGAGCAGGGCTGGGCTCCAGGACATGGAAGGGTGTCCTCTACATCACTGTTTTTACAATTCACACCGATATTCAGGATGAAGCCTTTAAAATGTCAAAATAAAAATTTGTACATGGAAAAAAAAATGGGCATTTTTATAATTTTCTTGCAAGCTGGGATGAAAATATTTCTTCACATAAATGCCTCACTGTACCACCAGGATGGAGTTTTGTTTTCTGTGCTTGCTCAGTTACTTGTAGACAAAAATGAATGAAAGCAGAACTGCCACATTGCCTCACCTCTTCAGAGTGCTAATGTTATCATTAATTAGAAGAAACGCTCGCACACAGACATGATGCTTCTATTAATTAGAAGAAATACCAAGCTACAAACAGGCTTGAGCTCTGTTTTTCATTGCCCAGTAGCTCATGGCTGCTGCAGGATGAGCTCATACCAGCCATGCAGCATCGCTGATGTTTACTCTTTGCACTTTTTCTTTTTAAAGTTTGCTTCTTTTACTTAGAGCAAGACCTGACCGGCATAGTTTCTCCTCCCACAGGACATGCAGGATTGTGCAAGAGCTCAGCCCCTGTTGCTGAGCCGATCCCAAAGATAACAGCCTCCCCCTGGCACTCCTTTAAAGCCTCATTTCTTTGATAACTCACAGACTGTGTCAATTTCCACAGCTGAGCTCTGCCCTGACCCCCAGGTTCCAGCTCTAAAAGCCATCCTGAAGTCCCTGCATTCAGAAGGGGCATAACCAGTGAGCCCCAGCTACGACAGGCAGCTGCTAAAGGCTTCTGTTCTTGAGATTAAAACTGGGCAAACAGAACTTCTGCTAAACTGCTACGTGACTGTGCTCAATTTGATTTACCAGTTCTCATAAAACCACAGAAACTTATTTAAGACTCCGTGACATCTCGAAAATATAATTGGAAGTAAAGAAAGTATAGTAAAATACCCGATGCCAATTCTTAATATTTCCCTTTAGTAAATTATTTCGTCTTGTTGTGGCTCAAAGAATGAGCAAGGCTAAGAAAAAGGCTCAGGCTATCAAATATGAAAGTCAAAATGAAATTAAGTTGCTTCCCACAGCCTCTCTGTTGGTACAAAGTTCAGTCTGCCACTAGTGGATTTTTGATTCTGCTGGCACTGGGAAAGCCTCACGACTGGAATGAAATGCCATTTGAAATGAGATCTGTTTCTGAGATGATTTTGCTCCCTGGCACAGCAGTGGTATCCTGCTTTTCCTGGTAACTGTGAAGATTAGTGCAGGATTACAGCCTCAAGTGGTGCTGGCTTAACCAGCAGGGTGGAAAACCAGGACATTCCACCACTGTTCATCATCCAGGCCTCAGCAATAAACACTTGTTTTGAAGATGGCTAAAGTATTCAAATGAAAGCATGAGATCCTATTCATTTTCATCTCTTTTGCAAAATATCCCAAGAAAAAAAGGTATGAGATGACTCTGTGTCACAGCCAAGTATCAAACCTTCCCTGCAAGCACAGGTGACAGCAGATTCATTCTTGCTCTTGTACACACAACCTGTTGCTATCATACATGGAGAAACTCTCCCCAGCATTACAGCCCCAAGGACACGTCCTGCCAGAAAGGCAACTGGAAAAAGGTGAACATGCTGACACAGAAACATAAAATTCACATAAAACAGTCCAGGAGGGAAGCAGGATGCTCCAGCAGGGCCTGATTTAAATGTTGTGTTTTAGAAGACTTGCTTCAGTTCTTCAAAGATGCTGAGGCTCAGCTTAGAATCCCAAAATTATGCTGGTTTTTTAAAGAGCATCAGGTAATAGTGCAGGAATGCCTCGTGTGCCTCTCACCTCACTTGGCTGTAAGGGTTCTTACAGTTAAAGAAGCCATTAGAGTCAGGTTAATTAGCAGTCAGAAACAAGTCCTCATGTAAGCTACAACTCATTTATCTGGAAAAATGATCCAACATCATTCCCGGATTCCTATTAGTCATGGAATCAGAAAGGTCAACTTTAATGAGGAAAACACTGAAGTTAAAAAAGACATAAACACCTGTCCAGGGAGCAGCACAGCACAAGCAGAATAATTCCCATATGCAAAGTGTGGGAGGTTGTTCTCAGGATTTTACATCACACTCCACCAGAGGAGCAGTGAACAGAAAAATCCTTGCTGAAGTTCTGATCAAGTTCAGGTTGGGCCATCAGTGCCATGAATTACATCTGGTTATGTTTCTCCACTTCTCTTCACAGATAAATTTGCAGTAATTACCAGAAAGGAAACCTGCTTAAAATTTCTGAATATCAAATATATAAAAACGGAGAATTTTTTAAAAACCCCAAACAACCAACCAAACAAACAAAAAAAAAAAAATTAAAAAAAAGAAACTGACAAAACCAGAACCGATCCTCTGGTCTTCCACATGAAAATGTTGATGGGATTTCTAACCGACATTAGCAAAACCTTCTATTTCATATATATTAAATATTGATTTTAATAGCTTCTTTCGATAAATCCTAAATATTTAACCCATTTGTTTTTAATTATCTCTTCCGAAATGCAGGTAATCAATGAGTGGCTGCCAAACTCCGGGTAGCCAAAACAGAGGAGAATAACAGTGTTTCCTTCTCCTGAGAATAAAAATATTGAAACAAAAACTCTGGGTGCAAAAGTAAAGCAAGAGGATTTTCAAGAGTTTCTGAGGTATGGAGGTATACCTTGTTTTTGTCAACACCTGACACAAAGGAACATTTTGAAGTTTTTATGTCTCAGAAAAAAATACTGGAAGGATATTAAGTCCAGGCAGTAAAACTGGGCTCTTTGTCATGTTTAATTGCTCGGATTCATAACCTAGTTTTGCTGAATCTGGATGTTACTGCTGACTCAAGCAGTTTCTCCATTTTAATACTATAGAAAAAGTTTGCATGGCTCCACTCCTGTGAGACAAAAGCATTTTTGAAATATTCCTGACCACCAGCGAAATTTCTCTCTGCAGAAGCCTCATTGCCGTGCATGAGATCTGTAATTAACTCCAGAAAAGAAAAAAAAAAACAAAAAAACTAATCTCTGATTGCAACCTGGTGAAGGAAGCCATACTGTGCTTCATTTTCAAAGACAATGAAGGGAATCACAGGGGCATCACAGCCTCTGCAATTTAGCATGGGTAAGAGGAATGAAAAGAGCAACAGGCAGGATGAGGACAAACAGAAAGCAGAAATGCTTGCACTCAGCTCCAATCCCACAAAGCAAACAAGCTCCCACACTGTCCAAACTGAAGTTCAGCTGAAGTAAAAGCAGGGAGTGCACAAAGCCACCGAAGACAGCAACTCTGCTGTGTTCCTTAACATCTCCACTGAATACCTTAAAAATAAATTTAAAAATAAAATAAAATAGAAAATACTTATTTCTACAGATGGAGAACTCCACGATTGACACGATCAATATAGGATGAAATGGCACCAGAAGAGAGTTTTGGCAGTGACACATTTATCTCCTTTCACTGTGCGGTATCTCGCCCAAGTGCAATCCCACAGCAGTTGGATTTTAAATGTAACGTGCTTGTGATGCACCCTTTGAAAGGACAAGCCTCTGTTTCTCTTCCATCTGGTGACTGGGCACTTATGGCACTTCTTGTGTTCCAAAGAGCATCCCTGGGCACAGGCAGCAGCTGGAGATCAGAGTATTCCCTGATTTTCTCACAGCTCACTTCAGGACAACACATTCCAAGACAACATTGAAGGCAGATAACTCTGCTAAGCTGATTTTCACCAAGACTGGAATACACCTATTTATGGTGCAATAATAGTTTTAAAACTTTATTCTCACATAAAGTTAGCACATTTCAAAAGTTATGCTTAGTTCCTAGGAGATGCTGTAAATTATGGCCCAATCTTGAAATACATATAAAACCCCCAAAGCACTGAAAAACTCTCTGAAATAATCAGGGCCCTCTGAAGTCTTTGTTCCCATCTCTAAACCCTAGAAAGGTACAATCCTGAAACACAATCCTTCTGACAGAAACTCCAAAATCCCTATCACTGAAGTCAACTGAAATCTTGGCTTTAGTACCTTGATTTTGTACTAAAGAGTTAAAAGTAACTCTTTCTTAGCACATCGCTTGGTTAAATTAAAATATGAAGTAAATTTCAGACAAGACATTTTCTATAGTTAAAATTCCCTATGCATTTTTCCCCAGTTTACTGTTTCACAATTACCACCACAATAACTTAAAAGCACGAGTTGACCACATTTCTCTGTCTTCTCTTTAATTTGATGCTTTGATTACCACTTCTAACACATTTATCTTCATAAAATTAATTAAAAATTTAATAGCAATATTTTTCCTTACAGCAGGAAAAGCCCAAACTTTCAATATTATTCTTGAGACATTTCTCAAGACCTTTTCTAGCATTTCAAATACCACCAAGCTGATCACTTAACAATCGCTTTATTACTGGTTCCTGGAAAAGTTTTCTGGTTTATGAGCAAAGTTTTCCTAAGGGAAACTTCTGCTAAAAAAAAAAAAAATAAAAAATTGGAGCAATTCCATGATAATGATGCTACTGAAGTAAGTGGTTTGAAGTTGGAAAGACTGGAGGTTACACCTTGAAGCTGCTTCATCCATCCATTGTTAAGTTATTCTGATTACAAATATTTACCCAAGTGGGAGTAGGAAAGAATATAAAGCTCAAATTTCCTAAAGCTCTGCCTGGAAAGGGTTACCATGAACTGTGCTGACACTCCTCGAGGTACCAGGGTGTTGGATGTGGAGAGACGAAGCGTAAATAGAACCTCCTGCCCACAGCTTCCAGAGCAGGCAATGAGAAGGGAGCTACTGTGTGTTCACAGCATGTCAAAGGCCAAAACCTGCACTGCTGGGGGAAGGAGGGCTGCAGGAGGGATAATCCCATCCCTCCTCGATCCATGGATCTAAAGGAAGCAAAGCTGATGATCCACAGACACTACCCAGGCACTCACGGAGAAGCTCCTGTAAACTCCCCAAACTCCACTTTTTTTTTTTTTTCATTAAATGATTCAAATCTGAAAAACTTAACAATTCTCCACAGCACTACTGCTCCTTCTGTAGACAGAGGAAAACTGTTCATTGAGCAGCAGTTTTACTCACTCTTCATTCAACCTCATGTTCAAGAAACAGATCAACAACAGGAACATTAAATATATAAGAAAAAAGCTACAATGTATAGACAGAATATCAAAATATTCAAACTTTATATGTCTGTTGCTTCATTTTAGAAGCACACATAGAACCAATGTACTGCATATAAACTGATTTTTCTAAATATTTCATAAGAAAAAAAATTGCAAACTTTCTATGTAACACTTATATGAATTCTAATTACTTCTGTATGAAGACCAAGTCACTAGAGAGGTGACAAACACAAAGGCTGTTTTGGATCTTACTGAATTCCTCACTATCCATCCAAAATCAAATACCTGAGGTGGAATTTAACGTAGGGTCCTGGAAGCAATGTGATTTTACGGTGTCTGAACTGCGGAGCCCAGCATTCCACTACTGGGCTGTGCCAGAGTCTCCTCCATGTGTCATCAAGTCTCAAAAATACTGTACCCCTATTAGGAGTCTGGACGAGGTTCCTTTTTGTTACAAGCCAGAGAAATCTGCCTTCCCAACTCCCCTCAACATTTTTGCACACTTTGAAGCGTGTGGGATTTTTAAAGGAAAAAAATTGCTGAAGTCATTCAAAGTATTTAAATTACTTTGCAATTATATCCAGCTGGAAACCGATAGGCATTTTTAAATCCCAGTCTTTTATATCCTGTTCCTGCTTTTTTCAATGCATACATATAAATGGATTGTTAGCCAAAATTACCTGTGTGTTTAAATTGCATTTATTAACAAAATGCTGCTACTGTTATATCCCATGCATTTTAACAAGTACAGTAATACAGACTTCGAATACTCATAAACGGTGTTTTCCAAGATCAGTACATTATGCTGGTGACACACAGGGACTCTGAAGTTAAGCCCGGGTGGGTCAGGAATCCTGGAAGCTGCCTGCTGAAAGGCAATAATCCACCTGGCAAAGCCCCTGCTGATGACACTCCTGCTCTCTCTCACGTAAATGCTAATACACACTCCATCCACGGAAAGTCAAGCAGCTTTCTCAAGAAGAACTTCACATAAACTCCAGCCAAACACGGAGGGAGGGTGGATAACCCCCCCCACACACACACACACACACGTTGTTTGCCGTCGGCATCTCGCCGAGGAGCGCTCACAGCCGCACAAACACGCTCTGTGCAGCACCGCCGCTCTGTGCAGCGCCCGCCGAGGAGCAGCCTCTGCCCTCTGTCCCAGTGGCCCTCTGTCCCAGAGTGTCCCTCTGTCCCAGAGTGTCCCTCTGTCCCAGAGTGTCCTTCCCTCTGTCCCAGAGTGTCCTTCTGCTCCGGAGCGTCCCTGAGCCCCGGCCGGGCACCCAGTCCGGCCGTGCCTGCAGCCCGCTCAGCATGCCTTCACCTGGCCGGTACTCCCAAACCCTTTTCACCTGGCCCGCAGCCCCCGCGTGCCCCTCACCTGGCCGGCAGCGCCGCTCCCCTAACCTGGCCCCATCCCCTTGCGCCTTCAGCCGGGGCAGTCCCCTCCGCCGGCGGCCCGGCCCCAGCAGCCCACCATGCCGGCGGGCACAGCCGGGCTCCGGGCGCTCTCCGGCGCAGGCACAGGGTGGATCCCGCCCTCCCCCGGCCCAGATCGCTCCGGAACCGCCGCTGCCTTACCTGAAGGGCATCTCCCACGCCTGCGAGCAGCTGCCAAGGTTTCATGGTCGGCGGCGGTGCCGGTGCGGCGCCGGGAGGAGCCGGGGGGGCCCCGGCCGGCCCTGCAGCTCCTGGACCCCCGGCAGCATCCACCGCCCCCGCACCCCAAACCCCGGCTGCCGAGCGCCTGTTCCCGTCTCTACCGGGTCCCTCTCCCCGGCTGCCGAGCCCCTGTCCCCGTCCCTGCCCCGCGCCGAGGAAGGAAGGTCCGTGCGCGGAGGGGAAGCGCTGCCGGCGGTCCCGCTAGCCCTGCACGGTTCCCGGTGGCCCTGGGCAGTTTTTATTGGTGACTTTGGGGCCCGCTGCGCTGCCGGTGCCGCCGCCTTCCCCCGCCGGGCTCGGCAGTGCCGGCGCTCCGCTCGGCGGAGCCGGCTCGCTCCACTCGGAGACAGGAGCGGCTCCACGGCGGCTTAGCTAAAAAAAACCCAACAAAAACCACAGCCTTGTGGGAAAGGAAGGTGGGCACGGGAGAGCAGATCAGGCTCAATAAATTCATTTATAGAGCGGCTTAATGGATGGGCTAAATATTAGCTGTTTATTAAAATATTCGACGCGGCGCGAAAGTTGGCAGGGGTTCACTGTCAGGATCAATGCTGTCTATACGAAAGGGTTAACGCTTGGATTCAGTGATGATTAATCTCTTGTGAAATTCCGAATTCATTTTAGAAGAGTATTATAGACTATGTCATTTTTAAGACAGTGACTGGCTGGAACTGAAACAAAACCTGAAAATCTTGCACAAGGGATGGCAGCAATTAACCCATTTGCAGAGAGGAAAAAAAAAGTTTCAGATAAACATTAAAAACTGATCCCTTTCACTACACAAAAGCTTATCCCCTACCAAATAAGATGCTATTTCAAAATACATCTATTTATGCAAATGAAGTTACAATCTGTAAACAACCACTTGTACTCCATTGAAAAATTCTCAAGATGCTGCTCAGAGGACTTTTCTAATTCTGTAAAATGAACTTTCATAACACACATTTATTATTTCTCAAAAAAAACCCCAAAAGTTCATTAAAACAGCTTTCAATATTTATCATTATTCTGCAGTCAAAATTGAGAACAATCTGATCTCTTGGAAAATAACTTAAATCAGTCATTTCCTTTTTGTAAGTACAAGTCCAAGAATTTGCACCCTTTTTGGCAGAATAGGAGACATAAGGTTTAATTATGTTCTATGAAAACTTATCATATAGAAAATAATATCAAATTCAGGCTGTAATTTCATAGTGTTTTCCTTGTTTGGAAGTTTTTATTTTAGCCATGCTTACCTTGTTACCCAATGGGAAAGGAAAACCTTCTATCGAGACAGACTAAAGGCCCATTAAGACATCTTAATCACAACAAAGTGTATAATTTAAAAAGAGAATGGTGCAAGGGTTGGCCTGACCACTGGGCTTAATAGCCAGAACATCTCAGAGCTCACACTGCCTCATTGTGTGGCCCTGACCACATTATTCATCACTTCAGTTTTCCCACTTGCAAAATTAGAATAATATGACTTCCAGTGTCTCCCATCTCTGCCTTCTCAGGAGGGCTCGAAGGATTAATGACCCTACAATGCTCTGAGAATGAATAAACACTAACTGCTAAGCAGAGCTAATATGTTTCAGAGCATTAAAGCACTGCAATGTTAGAAATTCCAATTAAATCACCCTGTGTGTCTAAATATGGGTGAAGTAAAATGCAGAAATTACTAAAATACCATATTCTTCCACTTATAATCAACAAAATACTACGAGTTGGCTTATTAGTTCAGTTATTTAAATCTGATTTTTACCATATATTCCTAGCATTAAGCTCAGTTCCATTAAAAATGCCACCAGCAGCAATTAGCACTGCTAATTTACAAAACCAGACTGTCCAGGACAAGGCCATTTAGAGTCAAAGCAGCCAGAAAACATCTCCATTACCTCTGTCCTATTGTTTTGAGCCTTTGCAGCACGTACAGGCCTTCAATCAGAGGACCTGCAATTCTGACACATGCTGCATGTGGTCCTCAGTGCTGTTCTTCAGAGATCCCCGTGCTTTATTCCAATAAAAAAAAAGAGTTTGAACCAACTAATTATCTCATTAGCAAAAAAATAAAGGGGGTAGGGGAAGCACTGGCAAAGCCCACAGCACACATGAATTTGTGACAACAATCAAAACCACAATAAAGGTCGGAATTGCCATGTCCAACTTCAAAAAGGTCATTGTAAACTGTATAGAAACAGCAACCTTGAATAAAAATCTGCTCACATTACCCATTCCTTTTCACCACTCTCTCTCAGTGGTGGGTAACAGTGGTTCTTCCAGCTCACAGCTGAACTGGAGCTGAAATGTGTGAAATTCTAATGGTCTGGTGATGGCAGGGCTGGTCCTGGGGGAGTTGCAGAAGCTCAGCTGGGATGCCCTCCTTTGACAGCAGAGATACCCCGGGCAGCTGGGAGTGAGCAGAGCCCCAGGCAGCGCTGAGAGCCCTGCGAGATCAGCACAGGTGGGTGGGAATCCCAGCGGGGCAGAGCAGGGCCGGGCCAGGTTCACTGCTGGGCAGCCTCACCGTGACCTCTCACATCTCCTGCCATGGCCAAGGCACCTCCTGAGCCTCTGTCCTTCCCAGCACACTTGGAGGGACAAACCTGCCATAACTGAAATGTTCCTGGGATGGCAGCGGCTCTTGAGGTTTCAGTCATTCCAGATTTCTATTTTATTTTTTTACTGGAGATCTTCAAATAAGTATTTTCAATGTACTTACTGGATAGTACAGACAAGTACCGTCACATTGCATCTCATGGCCCATCAAAAAATCTAAATTAATTTAGTTGTTTGTCATCCTTTACATATTTTTCTCCTTAAAAAGGGAGTGTTTTTCTTCTGAATTTTCCAATTGACAAAGAAAATCACAGAGAAGCAGACCAAAGGAACTAAGTGTAAAATATGTGCCTTTTAGTGAATGGTGCAGCTGGAGTGCTTTGGGTTTTTTTAACTGATGCAAAGGTGCAGGTGTCATTGTAGAAAGCTTCCAGCTCAAAGTCTTCAGTGGGTAACTGATTTAGCCATAATTTCCTGAACTAAGTTTATGTGCTGTGGGAACGATTAAAAACCAGCACAACCACAGAAGGAAAGTGAATATTGGTAAAATTCACAAATACCATCTTGAGCAGAAGGTTATTCTGCACCTGTCCAGTTTATAAAGCGCTTTCACTACAGTTAAGGAGGGCAGTGAAATGTGGTTTAATCTTTAATGCACATCCATGTCCAACACACGGGGGCTCTCCATGCCTGATGGATTCCTGCTGGAGTGGTTTCTTCCTCCGTGCCCTATAATGAGCAACCCCACACAAGGGAAGCCTAATGAAGCATATTCAGATGGAAAAGTATCATGTGATTTATCACAAGCATGCTGCAGTTTTATTTCAAATGGGTTAGTGGTTTCCATCTGCAAGTTTGAACCGGACAACCAAGATGTTCAAAAATCCAGCATCCATCAGATGGCACAAACCCAACAGAGCGCTTGGAGCTCAAGGGAATCTGCATCTGAAAATGCATGACATTAACTGTGCTAAATACTACCTTTTGGAGAGAATCTAAATGATAAGGATTTTAAACCTGAACTATCAAAAGGAATACAATCAGAAAACAAAAGTTTTTTTCCTCTGCCAAGCAGAATTTTAAAATGTTTTCCAGGGGTTGGATCCTGCAAGCATCCACAATGTGGCAAAGAGCGCGGTGAAACTAATTACAAAGATACAGAAAAATAATTGGGTTTGGCATTGGACCTACGTAAGACATGTTCTAAAAAAACAGTGACACAAAATACTAGGTGCTTTCAGAACTCATTTTTCTGTATATTCAAAATGTCAGTACTTTTCTTTAGCCAATTGCTCACAAGTAGCCTCCATAAAGAATTTGTAAATGTGATTACACCGATCTGAATTGCTCCATTTTGCATTAGGGATTGGGGTTGCCTTTTACCAAGGTGCATTTGCTGCTGATGTCACCTATCTCTCTTGCAGCTTCTAGTTCTGCTTCTGTCATTCATACAATTAGAGCAGTTTACAAATTAGTTAACTTAAATACTGCAAATGTCCAAAGGTACTTTGACACTCTTACTGCAATGCCAAATGCAGAGTTTGCAGCATATTAAATGAAAATTTTATTTCCTATGTTTTGTCCAAAACCTCATGCCTATTTTCATTCAGAAACAAGAAATCAAACACCATCAATAAAATAGTAGAGGAGTGTGGAATTTTGATGCAACTAAACTAGTACTGCTCTAATAAATGTTACTTCAAACATTGCCACAAAAAAAGTTTCCTCCATAAATGCTATGAAAACTGCTATAAAAATAACCAGTGATGCCTTTACTCACCCCCTGTAAAGAGCAAAAATGCATATTCCACATATCGATATGGATTTTTTTTTGCACAGCCACTGCTGCTTAGGAGATGAAGTTCAAAAAATACTTACTTCTCCAAAGCCCTAAAATAAAGCAAAGTTTCTGAAGTAGCATCAAATCAAAGAAAAAAAAAATCTGTATCTCATTTTTGTCAAGTGTAAAGAAGGCACCAGACACCATTTACTTTCAAGACTGTTGACTCTTTTTTGAGCTTGTTGCAAAATTTAACGTGAAACATAAGGTAACAACACATCTACCAACATGAAGAAGAAACAGGTCTCTGAAAAGTCTTGAAGCAAAATAATTCCTTCTGTGCTTATACATATTCAGAGCCCTGTTGAAATGCTAAAGTAGTCACAGGAATTTGCATTCCTAAAGCAGACAGCATTTCCACAGGAACAAGGATTACTAGTCAAGGCTGCAACATGGACTTTAACATTCCACTATATATGTCCTTCAGACGTAATCTGGATCTGCATTAGGTGTTTTTTCCCAAACAAATTACTTTTTTCTGTTTAGTAGTTAGAAAACACAACTTTTTTACTGTGTTGTGAATTTGAAATGTCTTCCAATTCAACAACCTTTTTCCCTTCCCACAGTTATAATGCAAATCTTTTCCTCAATAAAACTGCAAAAGGTTAATTTATCTACAGAGCCCCATGACCAGGAAAACACAGATGGGACAGTGTTCACCACACCAGCATGAGGCAATGTCAAAACACAATGGAAATACCTAAAAAACATGGAAATGCAATTGCTTCCCCTTGGAGATCAAATTGTGGAAGGTAATCCCTTCAAATGATAAAGTGCAGCCTATGCCATGGAGCAGAGCCTGAGTACTGCTCAGAACATCAGACAAACTCAATATAAACACTTTTTATAACATTGATTACGAAACATTTTACGTAAATAAATATAAACAGTAAAACATTTCCCAGCCCCAGGATGGCAGCTGGAAGGCACCGAGGGGGCTCCCCAGACATCCTTAGAGGGACAGAGCCCCAGAAGAGTCGGAAGTGAGATTTTTCCCTCTGCCTTTGCCCCCAGTAAAGCAGAGTGAGTACAACCCCCGTGATGCACGTGTGAGTCAGACAGGTGCCTGCACCTACTGCCAGGGATCTGAGCAAAGAAAACAGAATGGCGGAGTCTAGAGATTTCTAGAAGATTTTTGACCCAGAAGGTAGGCAAAGAAATACTCCTGGGCAGCCCTGTGAGACAGATGGAGGTACAATTCTGTTGAGAAAATGGGTAACTACCTACTTTTTATTCATAGTTAATGACAAATCTTTATTTTGTAGGTGTATTTGTTTTTACTCCACCTATTTTCATTTGCAGTTGCTCTCCAGATTGCAGAACACACCAATGAGACTTTTGTCACTAGCTTTAGAGGCATGAAAAATTTACTTCCTACTACAATGAATGCAAAGGTTTAAATATCTTTATGAATGCAGATATAAAGCAGCATAGGAATTCTTATTTGAGATATTTCAAACACATTTTCATCACTTAATATAATGCAACCACACAAATGGCACCACTTTCTGCACTCTCAGGTAGAAGGCAGAGGTTGGGACCACCTCCAGCTCAGTTCTGGGGGACCTTCTCTTCTCTAAAGTCCTGCTGGCACAGAGAATGTCACAGCTTGTGGATGCAGGCAGCCCCTTGCTCCTGCTCATCTGTGGCACAACACAGTTGACTAATTAATTTTTTAAAGTATTCAAGATGTGACACATATACGGGCTTGAATACAGATTAGCATTACAATAATCACAAAGCTTTCGTAGCCTCGAATTTGCCTTCTTGCAGAGAAGTTCCCTTTAATGTGCAAATGAACGATGCCACCATGTATCTGGAAATAAACAGGCTCATTGTGATCGTGGCTTGTCACCAACACAGGCATTCAGGGTTATATTAACAGCACACGGTGGGCTGGCAGAGAAATAAAAGACCCATGCCCAAGTGCCTGGTGCCACATCCTGATCCATCCCACCAGTGGCATCCTGGAGTGGTACTGGGAAAATCTCTGCCCCCCCAAATGTTTCTGGATTTGTTTTCACAAGTAGGAAGGGCTTTTTTTGGCCTAGCTATAAAGACAGGATATGTTTGCCAAACTGAGTCAAAAAAGAGCAAAATGGACATGAAACTGTCTCAAAACTTCAAACCCTGCAAAAGCTGAGAGAGAGGTTCAGAGGAGAGATCGCCCACGCAGCAAAATGCAAAGGGAATGGGGAAACAGTGAAGTGAGCTGACTGGAGTGTTCAAAACCCTGACAATAACTGGCAAGTAAAGGGAAACAGGTTTTTTGTTTTGTTTTGTTTTGCCTTTTTTTTTATGCAATTTTTTACCTTTCAATTTTTGAGATCAACTAAATCAATGTGTCACTTCACACATCACAGGCCCCACTTCACACACCACAAAAACACCAGCATGTCCTTCAGGAAGAAATCCTTTACTGACTTTGGGGAGGCACAGGGTGCCCAGAGCAGCTGTGGCTGCCCCTGGATCCCTGGCAGTGCCCAAGGCCAGGCTGGAGGGGTTTGGAGCAGCCTGGGACAGTGGGAGGGGTCCCTGCCATGGCAGGGGTGGCACTGGATGGGCTTTGAGATCCCTTCCAAGCCAAACCCATCCTGGGATTCATGTGCTTGGCAAAAAGGGCTGCTCCTGGTGGCTGTTGGTAAACAAGCACATTGCTAACAGGATGCTCAGTGCCAGAGCAGCTAATCACAGGGTTTGAGATGCAAAACACAGCCCAGAAATAGACGGCCCTTTAGAAGGATTTAGGAGATCAAAGTTTGTTATCCATCAAGGAATGCGCACAGGATATTTTATATCAACATCTACGTAAGAGGTTTCCAAGAATAATGAGTGTACAATATTTTAAAACAAATTTCACACGCTTTTTCTGGCAAAATGCTGTGAACTTGTGGTGTTAATTTTAGCAGTTTCAATTGGATTTGGTACGGTTGGAAATGCAAGGGGAAATCTGCAGTAATCAGGATGTGACACTCATTAACACATTCACAAAATACCCACTGGATTTGCATAAACTGTGCAAAGATTCATTGGTGAATCTTTAATATGAGATTTCCCTTGGTTTTACTCCACATCCAGCTCCATTTGTCCTCCCTCTCTCCTCTCCCCTGCCAGTGAAAACTGCTGTAAACAGTTCCCAACAAAGCATAACAAAATGTACTGAAAAACTGAAATATACTTGTAATGACCCAGAAGCCTATATAACTGCATATATAATTTCATAAACTGCAAATATTTTTCAAGAAATCCTTCTGTAGGGGAGAGAAATACTAATTGGGTACAATGGCTTGACAGAGTGGCACTCTAAGTCACTTAATAAATCTGGAGATGCGCAGGCAAGTTCTTTAATGACCTGTGTATAAACCCATCCATGGCCCACTTGCAGAGAGCACAGTATTTGCATGCAAAAATAGCAGGAAAAGAGTCTAGAAAACGGATAAGCCACTAAGGCAGCAGAAGGTTTCTGGTGCTGACACAACAATTTTAAGTAAATGCCACTATGAAGGGACACAATTCTTGCTACGGCCAGTATCATACACATGGTGATAAATTAAATGTAAAAAATCCTCAAAAAAACAAACAAACAAAAAAAACCCCAAAAACCAACCAACCAACCAACCAACAAAAAAAAAAAAAAAAAAAAAAAACAAAAAAACAAAAAAACAAAACCAAACAAAAAAAAAAAAAAAAAAAAAAAACAACAAAAC
>VWZN01016735.1:35874-62065 GCA_013396955.1 Regulus satrapa | reverse complement strand
AGAATTAATTTAATATGGGCCCCCTTCACAACGTCCAGATTATCCATCCTGGATTTTTGGGATGGAAACAGGAGACTCATTTCTCTGAGAAACTGAAAGATAATTTTTATCTTAAGCTTTCCACAAATATTACTTTTGTGTATAGTGAGAAAAGCACATGTACAGTATAATTTAGCAAAATTAACAGAATTATTTTTACATTGATGACACTAAAATAAACTCAAAATATACATAAGAATAAGCCTCTTTTTATCTTCTGTCTACACACCCAATGAAGTGGTTCTCTGCACGTTTCATATAAAGCTTGACACAAAAACTCAGGCAGCCCTAGATCCAGCTATATTTCACAGTTAAAGTGTTTTTAATTACAAACTTGTGAAGAATTGAAATGTATGTGCTTCAACATCACACCAGCAAGTTCCAAAGCAACAACATATATGGTAAAAGCAACAGGATATCCCAAACAGCCCAAATCAGCAGCCATATGCTCCAAGACACTCATTCCATCTGTTATAAAACAGAATTAGAAGATTATTCTATCCATTATTGCATTTTCCAAAACAGAATTGAGAATGGTACAGTAGAAAGCTGGTATTTCACTGATGCTGTTCAAATTCTGCCCTAATGGAGTGTTCCAACAAGCAGTACAGAAATTTAACCTTGTCACAAATTGTCTCCTTCCTTCAAGATGTTGAAAAGGGAGGTAAGAAAGGAAAGAGAGGATTAAAAAAATTAAAAAAAAAAAAAAAAGAATAAAAAAGAAGAGATAGATAGATAGATAGATAGATAGATAGATAGATAGATGATAGATAGATAGATAGATAGATAGATAGATAGATAGATAGATCGATCTTGTCGATAAAAGAACCTAATCCCAGTTTAGCTCCCATACAATAACTCTTCTCAAAGAGCAAGGAAAGGGGACGTATTTTCCCAGGGAGGTCTTCCAGGGTGACAGAATAGATGGGTTCCATTAACTGAAGAGAGCTGTGGAGCCCATCCATTTGTCCTGGCAGCCTGGGGGTGGCCGGGCCGTGCTGGTGTTTGTTCAGCAAAGGGCCACCAGCTGGAGGGCACCCTGGGGATCCTGGCTCCCAGGATTATTGGAAAAGGCTGGCAGTGCCCATGGGGCTGGCTGGGGCACAGAAAAATATCCCCAGTGATGAGCTGAAATTCTCTTATCACATCCCACAGGCAGCCTGGTCAGACACTGCATTTCCCTGGACGTGCTCCAGAACAGGGACGAGGAACGGCAGGGATGGCACACTGCTGACCCAGGCTGGTGTGCCCCACGGAGCCACAGCCAGAGCCACAGTGTCCCCCTGGCTTAGGGACATCCATGGCCATCCAGAGCCACAGTGTCCCCCTGGCCCAGGGACACACAGGGTACCCAGCAGGTTTCCAGGTCACTGTGACAGTGCCAATGATGCCCCAGGGTCACGTGGCATCTGTGCTCCTGCCACCTCCAGAACTGTCCCAAACGTGGGGAAACTTTGTGCTTTTGGTAAATGGTTTCTTCCTCTCCCCTGTTAAAAAAAAAAAAAAAAAAAAAAAAAAAAAAAAAACCCAAAAAAAAACCCCAAAAAAAAAAAACCCAAAAACAAACAAAAAAAAACCAAAACAAAAAAAACTCCCAAAACACCGAAAAAACACCCAAAGGAACACTGTAAAATATTACAGCCCTGCCACTTTTACACTTAAAATTTCTGGGTTTTTTGGTGCCATTTTTTCTTAACAGCACCCTCTTCAAAGGTCTCTCCAATTAACTTGCACTGCTAATGATTGTCAGACAAAAATTCTGGGAAGCCACGGTAACAGCATACTGGATTTCTTCCCTATTTGCCCAACTGTTTGTAAATGTGCCACGCTTAAGGCCACTGAATCAAGTGAGGAAAAATACAGAAGTCGTTTATATTACTAAAGTACCTGAATGCTGACAGACAACAACAAAAAAATAACCGTGCATGTGTTTTTCAGTGATGAGAATCTATGTATCTTCTTCCCACGGCTGGGCAAGGGTGCAGCTCTTGCTTGGGTACAGCAAATGAGATACCAGCCCATCAGCTTTAGGAGAGGTGGAAAGAAGTGCTCCCTGGCAATGAAAATACATCATTTTAAGGGCTTAATTTATTTCCTTTATTCGCTGATATTAGTTCTGGGTGCTTTCCTGCAGCATATCAGGTCTCTACAAACCCCAGTATCACTATGGCTAATCTATAATAACATAACTATCTGCAGTTCATTCCATCTCCTGCACCAAGCCATGAAACTCAATTACCAAGTGAGGAAAAAATGGAAAAGCCAAAACAATGATGTAGAGCAGGTGTCAGGGTGTCAGTGGAGCTGCCACAGTTATTGCTGTGTGAAGCTGAAGCACTTCAGAAATTGGGAACGCTGGGAGCAGCCCGTTCCCAGCCCACGCAGGGCAGCACAGGACAGTGGCATTTACACAGAATTTATCGAGGTAAGAGGCCCCAAGTTCAACCTGTCTTTCCCCCACCCCCTTATTTTACCTTAAGTAATGTTGTTGATGTAATCAATGTTTATACGTTGAGGTTTTTCACCTCTCAAAATAAGCATTCTTCTCTACTGTGCTTTAAAATGCCAGTACATCAGAATTCATTACAGAACCAAACAAAACCAATATAACACATGCATTTAATAGAGAAATAAACTTCAGCAAGAAACGGGTTTCAGTATTTAATGGCATGAATAATGAATTAAAAATTAAGTTTAAATTATGTTGAAGGTCATAGAAAAAGCCTCAAAGAAAGATAGTTAAACAGACTTTAAAAGGAAGATTTAAATAGGTGATCTTTTAGTATTCTAGCAAAAACACTCTGTCTTTCACTCTTTATTTAAATTAAAATACCACTCAGTGACTGACCTTTTTAACATGGCCTAAGGGAGCAGGGTATGATCTTGTTAGAAAAGAAGTGATATTAAAAGAGCAATACTATTAAAAAGCAGAAGATGATGGAACCCACAGATTAAAATTTGTTTGCTCAGGGAAGATTAACTTTTATGAAAAGTCCTTCCCACTACAAGCAGTGACAACTACTGCTGTTGCCACTTTGGTAACCAGTTTATGGACTGAGTTAATAACGCCTGTCCCTAAAAACAAACCACAAAGCTAAATCCCAGGTTTGCTGACGCTTCAGCAGGAGTGCCCCTTCTTTTCAGCATGTCCCTTGGTGGCCAGCTGTGGCAGAGATGGACTTGTCTAACTCTGTTTCTGAGCTCCCTGAAGGGGTTATTCTGCAGCTTAACCCCCAGATTGGTACCAAGAAGGGTCCAACATCAGGGGAAAGGACAAAGGGCAAGGCTTTGGCATTCTGACAAGCTCACAGAAAGGCAGAGAGAGCAAGATTGTGGTCACTCCTCTGCAGAGACCTCAGCCTTGCCACAAGGGAGCACAGAGACAGCTCTTTAACAACCCTCACCTGCCTTTGAGCTCTGCTGCTCCAAGTTAGCCTCCAAAATCCTTACTCCCCTTCCTGGAAATGGAGTCCATCTCTAGGGATGGGAAGACAGACATGGCAATGAGGAATGCCTGATCCCTACCAAGAGCCAAGCAGCCAAAAGAAGTCATTGATTGATTGATTGATTGATTGATCCTTTCAAGCACTTCCACCAGAGGCTGTGCTCCCAGCTCTGCACAGCAGAGAGCCCTGAGTAGGGGAGCTGAACCCCTCCTCAGCATTCTGGCACCCCCTAGGAGAGCTCTGAGCTGATCCCTCGCTCCCCATGCCCAGGCAGGGCTGCCACAAAATGAAAGACTGGCATTTAAGAAAGCTTTACACCTCACCTCTCAGAAACAAAGGAATGTGCCCTGCCTCTGAATTTCCATGTGAGTTTTCATGGATTAAAGCATCACTGTCATGACCTAGAGGGAATTCATAGACATTAGATGGATGGCAAAACCTTGGGGAGGTTGTGTCCTTGACTTCACTGAACTTGTCTGGAGTATCAATTAGTACATTACTAATTAAATGTAAACCACTAGAACAATAAACTGCATGCAATGAAGCAATCAAAACATGATGTTGCAAATTATGGTGTTGTTAAAGGGAACACTTCAAATCAAGGTGTCCAGGAAATCAGACACTACTGTCTTCCTGGCACTGAAACCCAGGTGAAAGTTCCCCCACAATACTCAACAGGAAAAGATTTAAAATCTGAGAAGATACATCTTATTTCCCTCCTTTGGGCTCCAATATTCAATCATCACCAAAAAGGCAGAACCACACCTGTGTATACAGGATATTCTACAATGTTTTGAGCAAGAGAGATCCTGTTTGATCCTGCTGTCTCCTTACAATACTGAATATGCTGAACATGCTCAAAGATGACAGTTCCTATACTAAAAAAAGAGAATTAACTGGAAGCCCTCCAGTTCTTTTGCTGCAGAGACTGAAATGAGCACCACTGAAACCAGGCATAACCTTCTGAAATCAAGTTTGTGTTCATTCATTTCAACCTCCTCATGAGGTGAAAACCACAAAAGTTACCAGCTGGGCCAGGAAGTGGGAACCACTCCCTTGGTATGCAGTAGATGCACTGTAAATATTTTACTCACTTAAATTCGTGGCTGGAAAGGGATTAGGAAAAAAAAAAAATCCGAAAAGTAAAATTAAGTCAGTACTGAGGGTTGGATAGATTTCTAAAAACAAGCATTTCTATGAATTCATACATATTGTCTGATTTAAGATGCTGGATTATTTTTCCCCCTGTCTTTACTTAAGTTTCAGAAAAATTACTCTAGTGATGGGAAACATACAAATATAACCTCTTCCTTTTCAGATCTCCATACAGTTTATTAGAGAAACTGGTCTAGTAAAACAAAAAATAAGGCAAACAATAACAAAGAAATCCAACAAAACAAAAAAAGAGCAAACCATTTGTACTTATCTAACCTTAAAGTAAATCAAGGTACTTTGAACTATTCTAACATCGCCTCTTCGCACAGAATTTCTGGGGTTTTGCTATACAGAATGGAGATGATGCAGCTTTCTCTAACAAATTCTTTGATATTCACTAATACCAAAAATCTTCTGTTCTACAGTCCTTTCAAATCTCCGCATGCAGAAGTAACTGGAACAAGAGAAAACCATCATAAAATGAGATAATCAAGTTCTGGTTTTGAAGATTCAGAAAACAGATACATGATATTTTAAAAATCAGAATCTATTCACTCAACTTACGTTTAATCACCTAATTTTCAGAGTACCATGGAATTTGCACCAAAATTGTGTCTCCCTCAGTAATTTTTCATAAAAGTTTTAAAAAAAGAGTCTCCAGGATTAGCTAAAGATATTATCAAATCCAAGGTGATGTGGGGCTCTCTTGATTTTGAGTCCAAAGTCTGAACCATTGCTGGATTGCTAAAAATTCTGTTCCTATTCACTTTTACTTGTAGCTAAAACCAACTTTTTGAATTCTGAATTAAAATGCTAATATTGTGTCTTCCTGACAAATAAAGCATGGAAAAGCTTCACTGACAAGAAAACCAAAGCTGTTCCCCAATTATTTGAACAGCACTTTCCTCTGACTATGTTGGAGATACTCCCGGAGATCTTAAAAATCAAATGTTGCACAAATTAGTTCCAAAGAAGGAGGTGCAGGGGTGGGCAGGAAGGATCAGCATTGAGTGCAAGTCAGTTTAATTTGCAGGTATCTGAGAGGACATTATAACAATGACATGAATAAGGATAACAAAATGTTAACGAAAAAGCACTGTCAGTAATGATACATTCAGATAAATGGCAAACGTACTTGCATGAACTCTATCATTACTGCTTCAATCACAGTCATACTTAAACTTTGGGGAGCTAATTTCATTTATAAATTCTGCTGCTGCACATCAATTATCGGCAGCATTACTAACAGTGAGGCACAGAACCGCTGTGCCAGGGTGACTGATTGTCTGGCATTAGCTCTGCTAAGAGAAGGGTTGCAAACCACTTTAAATGTCAAAAACCTGCAACAACAATGGGCATAAGCACCAGTTCTATTCCTCTAACTTCCCTGCCTTCCTGGCAATTCATTATTCTGTCTTCCCATTGCTACATCCTCTAACTAAAAAAATATAAATGCCAAAGAGTGCTGATCTTCCTTACAGAGAATTTCCAGAGTCTTTATTGTGAGACAATAATCTGATTCAAAACTAGAGTTAATTCCCTGAGCAAAATATTTGCGGTTGATCTATTTCAAGACCAGCAACAAAATTTTGATTTCAGGGCATTAAAATCAATCCTTCTGACGCAGTGATTCGGTTTAAGAAAAAGTGGAAAAACTCGGCATGAGCCTTTCCACAGAAATTTCTCGGTGTGGCTCCGGTAAAGGGGGCAGAAGGTTAGGAAGACTTACCCAGAGCTGCTGTGAGCGTGGCTGGTGTTGCCACTCCATCACACGGCGCCGTGCCCGAAGCACAGCGAGAGCTGCAGGAGCTGCCTGCTGGACATGCAGCCTGAATGCCAACTGCCTGTGACATTGACTTGTTTCCAGCCTCTTGTAGTGCTGCCGCTATCAGTGTTATATTTGTATAGTAGAATAACATGAAATATTGATTCTGGAGTGCTTATCAACTGGACCTGCTCAAAGCACTCTTCCTGAAGTTCAGCGCTGTTTCTCATGCAGAACCGGCAACGGGTGTTTGTGCAGGGAGCTGCTTGCTCTCTCACAGCCCTTTGAATTCCTTCCTTGAGACATCAGCAGTAACTTTTCAAAATCCAGGAACAGTGGGAAAAGATGCAAACAGTATTTTCTGAAATTCTATGAACTGCCCTTTAAACTAATTTAAATGATTTGACGGAATGAATTTAAAAGACAACGTCGCTTCCACTCTGGCTTCAATCACTGCTCTGAAATCTGTCTCAGGGCAGGATGATGACCAGCAAATTTCTAATTGCAAAAATGAACCGCTAAATATTCCAGGCACGTTGTTTTTGTTTTGCATGAGGTGTTTTGGGCGTTTTCTGTGTGCCAGCACGGTGAGAATAAAAGCAGAGGCTACTGCCCATGGTTTGCCCCTGCAGCCTGCCAGGGGCCTGGGACACGCAGGGGCAGCTCCAGGGGCACCAGGGATGCTCTGCCAGAGACGCCTGCAACAGGGCCACCAGACATGCCTGGCACAGCCAGGCACAAATGGCAGGGACAAAAAGGTCTCTCTCTGGAAACCCAGCTACTTACAGGTAGCTTCTGGATGCCCCTGTGGGTTTCTGCTGGCTGCACGATGTGGCATCAGCTACAGCCAAACCATCCAAATCAACACCACCAGTCAAAGGCATCTCCTTCCCCTCTGCTTTTGTGTCCATTCTTAATGCACTTTTATTCACTTTAAGCTGCTCTAGAGCAGCTGATCACGCAGTCACTGCTGTCACAACATTGCTGGTTATTCAGGCAACAGCAGAGTCCTGAGGGTGGGCTGCTCTTGCCTCTAGACCCCACAAAGCCAAAGCTGACCAAGTACATAGCACCCCTGAAAATTCAAAGCTGAACTTGTTCATTGTTCTTTCAGCTCTAATGAAAATTCATTATGTTGGCATACTAATAAAACGGACAAAATCAACAATTAACTCTCAAACTCACCTTTGAAAATGTTAAAAATGCCTCTCTAAGAAAACTAAATAGGAATAAACAGAACTTGTGTGCTGCAGGATTTTTCATTATAACTATTTCAATCTTGTTTTGGCTGAAACCTCAAAACCCTGAAAAGTCACTCAATAAAAAAAATTTCATTTCCAAACTGGCCACTTTATTTTCTGAGATTTAATGCAATAATAATGCATTTATTTAACATTTTACCCTGTAATGTCTCAGGAGGTAGATTCTATTAACTTGCTAAGAAGAGCCACACATCCTAAACTAGATAAAGGCTTGTACTTCAAAGACCTACAGAAACCTTTCAGATTCAGCTGAAAGATTCTACCACAGAAGTTTATCATGAGCTGAAAAACAGACAAAAAATAACATTCCGCAAAACCTGAGAAGTAAATGAGAAAAAATGTTTCATTTTTCATATTTAGTTGTTCATGGACTTGCACAAATACAAGTAGAATTTGTTTCATTGCAGTGGCCATTTCTCTTTGATGCCATGAAAAAAAATTCAGCTCACATCTATACAACTGTACATAATAATTTACTGGATTATTATAGCTTTAGAGTTTGCTTCCCTAATGAAAATAAGCCTGCTACAAACATAGATAATCAGATGTATGAAGAACCACTGTGACTCTGATTAGCTGTGATACATGAGTCATCTGCAGAAGCTGGAGTTTAGGCATTCCAAAATGCCTAAACCAAAAGACAGCACCAACCTCCCACTGAAACCAGCCCCCTGAAAAGCCCCAAATTTCAACAGAAAGGCCCACGAGGAGGGAAAACTGGAACTGTAACAACTGAGCTCCACAAAACAGCTTGTTGATCACCAAGCAAGAAAACCTGAATTTCTTCCAAACCTCAGCAGCAAAATGCAAACATTTCCCCCACACAAAAAACACAAATAAATCAGTGTTAGTGCAACTGAGAGCAGGCAGCACTGCCCACTCCTTGCAGCTCCATGCAGCCTTGCCCAGGAACACAGAGTTTAGGACACAGATGTTTTGTTCTTGCTTTCAATCCCACTATTTGACTATTCAATTATTGGAAAATATTCATCTGCCCTTGTTTCTCAGACCACTCTACACATGCAGCTATGCACAGAGAGCTGCCAGGGTATTACAGGAACTTCTAGCTGGGCTCAGTGCTGTGTTTCTCCAGAGAAACAGGATTTTTTTTTTTTTTAGTAAGAGTATATTGATTATCTGTCAGGCACCATAGACAGATGGACAGTATAAATAGCAAACATTTGTGCAATAACTTAAGATTCAGATTTTAATTCACTTTTGGGTGTGTTTTTTTTCCCTAGCATCACTTTTATAAAATCAACACCTTAGAGAGATGAGTAATGGCAGTGAAGTCGGATTTATAGCTATAAAAGTCCTAACACTAAAGTAGAAGCAGATACTTTATTTCTTAGATTTTTCTCTTTTAAAAATTTGGTTTTGCATTCAGACTTACTAATATTTTGGATTTTGGTTAGCCCAGCAAGCTCAACTTTAATTCTACCTAGTGAACTTCTCCTAAGTTCAGCTGAGAGGCGCACAAGTGCAATAATTATAAAAATAACTCAGCTCTGCCAACAGGGCATAAATCCAGCAATGCTTGGTGAGGGCTTTGAAATAGGAAAAAATGCACCTATTTCTATTCCTTTTATCCTCTTGCTCCTTCATTTGCAGCTCAGGATCCCACACTGCAGAAGCCTCCTCCGTGCAGGAACTGATGGGACCAACATTTCATGTTAGTGCCTCGATCTACACGAATCCCAAACCACCAGTGCTCAGCCACAGACTGTGATGCTGCAGAGTTCACAAATTTCTCAATCCATCAGGAGGAACTTTGAGGCCTGTGAAGACACGAAGAGTTCACTGGCACTGCCCCATCCCTCTGGCCAGCTGCTAATTCCATCCTAAGGAATTCCACCCAGGCACTGGATCAAACAGTGAGTGGTTTGCTGACATGAGCCTGCCTGCAAGCAGTCCAGCTTGAACAATAGCTTGGCACAGCACTGAGTGCCACGAATCTGTACCCATAACCTAAATTTTAATATGTGCTAACTCCTCTCCTACAGCAGGAGATGGAAGTTTCACCATTAACCATCTATTTGCCTGCACTTTTCCTATCTGAAATAAAACATTAACAAGTTTGTTTGTTTTAAAATCCATGACATTAAATAACTTAAAACAAGTCTGAAATGCTGTATTACAGCTTGAAGCTGTCACCTGCAACCTCCTTTTTCACATTCCATTTTTACCCTGCTTCCTCTGCAGCCCACGATGAGCACAGAGAGCTTCCTTCAGTGCTTGGCAATAACAGAGTTCCCCTTCCCCAAGATCAGCACACCTATCCAGATCACTATAAGGGGATAAACTGCTAATAAAAATAGTTGTCTCTTCCCCTTAGGGTTTCTCTTTTCCTGAATTTCATCAGGGCTATACTCCTGGTTTGGCTTTAGCTACCGTGAGCCCATTTCCCACACTCCCATCCCTTCTACAAATACACCGTGACCAAAATGACTAATGAAGTGTTTACCACATGTTAAGCTGAAAAATTGGATAATTTAAAAGGCAAAACATGATGAGGAGGGTCAAGAAGGTTAATTGTACTAAAGCTAGTGTCCTGGAGTGGCTCATGGGAACGATGCATGATCTGAAACTCCTCTTGGACCTCCTGGTAGAGAGTGCAGGGGATGCTCCTGGTGCTGCACCTATAGCTGCAGATGCTGCTCCAAACTGGCAGCCCAATATCCCCATGCTTTGATGACTTGAGAACACAAACTCTCAAGATCCAGACTGGTGAAGATAATATCCAAAAACTGAGGCCATAGCATGGATAAAAACCTAAAAAAGGGCCAATGCAAATAAAGAGAAACTGGCTGGCATCGATCACAACCTTCTATAGGAAATTTGGTCTGTGCAGATTTGTCATTGAATTGGTATCTTGATCAAGCCTGCAATTAATTTCCAGTGTCAAAATTATTATAAAAATTGCATGACTACACAATGAAATTTGCTTAGTGCTTAAGGGAAAGAAGGTTGACCAGAATGAGGAGTGAAAACCACTAGTGTGGTATTTCTGAATATACAAATACTTTTTTTTTTCAATATGCAGACATTTAACATTAGTGTCCAGCAAATTACATAAGCACTTGAAAAGTAAAGCACTTCACAGATACACTCAGAACATTTGTTGTTCTTGCACATGAATAAAGCAGAAATGGACTGAAAAGAATGTGAGAGCTTTTACAACAGGGAGAGAAAGGGGGAAAGAGAGAAAAATCTCAGTCTCACTAAAAACATCACAATGGCTGCACTCAAATCTCAGGGTTTTAAGCAAGACAATGCCAAGTACTTTCAAAACCTTAAAAGGTGTTTCATAAAAAGCCATTTCAGCACCATAAGTTGGTTAACCTTGAACAGTTAGCTAATGATCCAGCCCCCTCCAACCTTAGCAAGAGTGAATAAACAGATCTCAGCAGAGCAAAGCAAACCCAGTCAGGAGAGATGAGTGGCAATGAAACAGGCCCCAAGACATTTCAGTGAGCAGGGAAATCAGCAATGAACCCACTGAGTGGAGCGTGTAAGAAATAATTTCTCCATACTCTCGATGCAGTCAAACAGCTTTTGGTTCAAGATTTTCCTCTTTTTCAAATTTCTTGTCCTTTGACAAACAGCAAGGAACCAGACTGCTTGATACACTTGATATGTTACTGCCATTTTTTAAACGGCTTCAATACCGTTCAAGTCTTTGGTAATACTTTGTAACCTATCTAAATTCATACAATAGATAGAGATGATGAGAATGAAAACGTAGCACAGTGCCCTTCAGATCCTCTGTCATTTGCAATCTGAAGTATGTAATTAATGCCAGGGCATCTAGGGAACATAAAATGCAGAATGTGCAGAACCTAAGGTGTGCTATCTTCTGTAAGTACAATAGAATATCTGACATTTCATATTGATCCTTGCCATAGCATAAGAATTATTTTAAACAATAAGTAAAATGAAAGCAGCCACCTACACTCACCTAATACTAGAATTAAGTACATATAAGCTTGCTATCACAGGGTAGGTTTTGACAGAAGTCAAAACTGGGGTGAGCACTCCTTTCTGCTCTGCTCTGTGATTGACCAGCCAATACAAACTGGGAAACAGCGTTTCCTAATGCTGCCTCACCTGGGTGCAGTTTGGGGTACCAGTACTGAAAACACCTGCAGCCATCATAGAGCATCCAGAGGGGACATGGGGATGGGAAAGGGAGTGGAGAGGAAGCCACAAGGAGCAGCTGGGGGCACTCGGTCTGCTCAGCTGGAAGAGCCTGAGAGGGGACCTCATTGTGGTCTTCAACATGCCCTTGATGGGCAGGGAAGAGGCAGCTTCAATCTCTGCTCCTGGGACAGGGACAGCTCCAATCTCTGCTTCTGGCACAGGGACAGGACCAGGGAACTGCTGGGCTGGGCCAGGGCAGGCTCAGGCTGCAGATCAGGGAAAGGCTCTTCCCCAGAGGTGCTGGCACTGCCCAGGCTGCCCAGGGAATGGGCACGGCCCCAAGGCTCCCAGAGCCCCAGGAGAACTTGGGCACTGCTGAGGCACAGGATGGGAGTGTTGGGGTGTCACCACACCCTGTGGTGTCCAGGGGTGGCATTTCATGATCCTGGGGGTCCCTCCAGCTCCGGATATTCTGTGCTTCAGCCAGAATCTGTGGCTTGTCCAAGCACAGCAGCAGGGGCTGCAGTGCCACCCTGGCTGTGCCAGGCCCTGAGCCCGAGGTGCCTGTGGCTGGTGCTGCTGTGACTGCTCCGGCCAGCCCTGAGTGCTGCTGGACCCATCCCAGCACTCAGGCAGAGCAGCTCTGGTCCTGGCTGCTGCAGCTGAAGCCCCCCCAGCGTGGCAGCTGTGGCCCTGCTCAGCAGCTGAGGCCCTGGCAGGGACCCCAGGGCTGGTGGCCACCAGCAGCCCGGACAGGGACTGGCAGGGCCAGGCTGTCTGATGGGAGTGGGGAAAGGTGAAATACACAGCACACACTCAGCAGCAAGCAAAGCCTGCACTGGGTCTGGCAGCAGGCTGGTTAAACATCCCCCAGGCAAGTCTGTGGCAATAAACCTGCTGAGGAGAGAGAGAGAGAGGAGAAAAATGCCTGGCTGGAAAAAAAAAGCCTTTCCTTCTTGAAGATACAGCCATCAGCACTGCCATCCCGGCAATGCAGAGCACACAAAGAAATGAAGGTGCTCAGGGGGCTTTTGGTACACAAGCAAACATTCCAAGCACAGTTAAGAAGTTCTCTAGAGCACCGCGTGTGCCTCAGTAAGTGGAGCACTGAGGAAACAATCGCTCCCAGCAGCTGACACTGGAGCAGGGTGAGCAACGCATCACCCTGGTATTTGTGGCCTACCACTCCATTACTGCTTCTCTGTAAAATTACATCGCTGATAATAATTTATGTGTCAAACATTTTTGTGATTACAGACCAAAAGTCAAAATTTGCATTTAAATAGATGTATTAAAAACTCGGCAGCACAGGTAGAAGAGGGAAATGCTGTTTTAAGGAAATTTAAATAGGGAGCATGAGCACAGAAGGGATTTTTCTTCTTAAATGATTTGAACAATTCTGGTTTTATTACTGTTCTTGGGTCCAATTCAAAGTCAAGATTGGAACCAGAGTATCCTGTACCCCTGGACTCATCTCAGGCTGAGCTTGAGAAAATAAGTCTCTTTTCATCTTTCCCTTGGGAATGACCCCATTTGTTGTAAATAAAGTATTTTTCTGTTCAGAGTCCAAGCCCACACTCTTCACCAGCTCACAGCCCAAGCCATATTATCCTCCTTTGCTCTCAAGTTCTTCACTCAGATCTCTTTGCATCAGCCACCACAGGCTCAGCTGCAGCCATTGCATTTCTGCCCCGACAGCACGGCCACTTCTGAAAGGGATTTCACAGGATATTCTAAGCTGGAAGGGACCGACAGCGAATTCTGAGTCCAACTCTTCAGTGCATCACCTGTACACAGCTCAAATCCATGACCTTGGTCGTATTAGCCCCATGCTCTCAACAGCTGAAATGGTGATTTTTCAGTGTGCAACCTAAAAATCCACAAGAAATTCTCCCATTGCCTGACATCAACTACTCCCTTGGACTTAAACACATTTCATTGTGCCCCTTTTTATGCTATAAAGGATTTCTGTTGTTAAAGATATTTTTTTTTTTCTGACCTCTCCCTCAAATATTTTCTTTTATCACATTACACACTTTTTATTTTCTGTGTGTTGTCAAGATTTAACTTTACCCTTGCCCCAAAACCCGATTTTGTACTTTCATATGGCATCTAAATCTTGGCAATAGAATGCCTGTGCCCTTCATAGTCCAGCTGGGATCATCAGCACATGTTTTCAACATAAACACCATATAAACCAATGTTGAGCAGTGCTGCCTTTATCTTTTTTTTTGTTTGTTTCTTTCTTGACAGGCCTTCCAACCATGATAATGATACAACATGAATTCCATTATTGTTAACGGAAGGAGTAACGTTTAGCTGTTGTCAGTTTTAGCTCTGCCATGAGTCAATGCCTTCCTAAACATGATGGGTTTTCCAAGAAGAAACTGCTACAAAATCAAATCGGCTCTTGGAAACATGGATGTAAGCACAGCACAAAAACATCATAACTAAATTACCATTTTAGGTGTGTGCATGCTGTCTTTTTCAGACATTCTGTTCTTTCCTACAGAATCATTTCTTTAACACAGGGAAAATCTGTCTGGGAACAGAAATTTCAAGTATAAACAGAGATTAGTCATGAGAGGATTTCCTGAAGAATTAATAGCAAAACTTTTCTTCTTCCCAGGCAATCCTTAAATTTCTTCAAGGAACTGTTTTCAGGGAATTTAGAAATAGAAACAGAAGCACAAAGAACATCACACAAGCAAATGTACTTTCTTGTGTTGGCTCATTCTGGCCTTGCAGACAACAACTGTTACTGGCAGCAAAGTTTCCTCATTCTCCCCCCACAGCACAGAGCTGTTACCAGAGCATTCCCAGGGGCCTTAAGCAAAAACTGTGTCCAAGACATCGGGAACATCAGTGCTGCTCAGGAAATCACAGCAGTGCCCCCCTGCCAGTAGTGGCTTGCAGACAACCAACAGAAAATCCAGAGGCAGAGGATTAAATTCACTATAGCAACATTTCTTTCAGCTGCCTGCCAGAGTCAGTATATTCCTCTTTTTCATTAAGCATATTTCAGGAAAACCTTTGCCTGCATTTTTATGCAGCACATATAATAGGGCCATTTTATAAAATATCATGAGGTATTTCAATTACACTTTTACAATACAGCACTCAGGGCGTCGGCAGGGTGATTTTTTGGATAACAGATGTTGCCTGACGCTCACAGACTGCTGCCTGCTCTCCTTTTTCTTGGAGCCACCATGCAGCAGCAGTGGGATGCGAGTGGCAGGTGTGAAATCCCAGCTTAGGTCAAGCCCAGTCCCAGCAGGGCTGATGTCCAGGACACCCCTGATGGCCATTCCAGCCTGGTGGAATTAACCCCAGCAGCCAGAGACAGATGGGCTGATGAGGCTGCACAAACATTCGTGTCTTCCTCACTCTGCTCACCAGCATTCCCCCTTCCTAAATTGATTTCATAACATATTAAATCTTCACAACTGTCTCCTATCCCTCTTTGCTCCATTTTTCCAGGGTCTTGCCTGCATTTTTTTGGTCAGCTGTTGCACACACAGCATTGCTTTCATTAAATTGTCCATTAAAAACCTCATTTTGTAGGATTTCTCCACAAAGATATCTAAATATCTGACTTCTCTCAATGTTAATGGGATTGAGGCATTACAATAAAATCATGGGTCTCAGCTGTAATTTTAATATATATAAATGAAAACTTGGGGCTTTATTTTACCCTCATAGGATATATAATTTAGAAGTCATTTAGAGTTTGGGAGTTTCTAATAGACATAAATTTACGAAGTTCACAGAAAATTTAATATCTCTTCAGTGAGCTTTGCAAAGATTTTTTGAAGTTTCCATTTTCTTGGCCAATACCCTGTTCTACTTTTTTTTTTCTTTTTTCTTTTTTTTTTTTTTTTTCAATACTATTTCCAAAAGCAATTGATTTAGTGTGTGGCTATATCTTTGTCTGAATATACATTAATAAAATGTAACTATCCTTATTCAAGAAACCAGACAGAAAGAAATTGTTAATTTGTATCATCCATCTATCAGCTTTCCCATTCAACTGTGTAACATTATTTACTTATTCCCTTGTCTATACTGCATGGGATTTTTTGCAACACATA
Source organism: Regulus satrapa (assembly GCA_013396955.1). Classification (NCBI taxonomy): domain Eukaryota; kingdom Metazoa; phylum Chordata; class Aves; order Passeriformes; family Regulidae; genus Regulus; species Regulus satrapa. The sequence continues at coordinate 46,167 of VWZN01016735.1, read as the reverse complement.
TAAACAATAAATCTAAAAGGATTTAGGGACACACAGGGGTTGGACTGTGCTACCACCTACACCTTAACACGGGCATTGAAAGAGAGTCAACACTTGATCTCCGCCTCTCATTCTTCACATACAGAGGAACAAATTGCAGTTGTGGGCTGTCACCCACAGCGGCTTCCCTGTGGGTGATGGTCTCAGAGCACCTCAGCTCGTACCACTGGACGTTCCCCTGGCCTGGGCAGTGCAGCCAGGACAGCCCGAGGGCGGCACCGAGAGCCTCTACCTCCCCACTGCCCTCACTGTAACAGGGGCTGTCAACACAAGAACTGCCTTCAGGGGAAGAGAATTTCCTACAAAATGTACACTCTGCTTGTCCTGCCCTGTTTAATGTTTCTTCTAGGCAGGGCATGGGAAGGCAGCCCATCCTGAGCCCATGCCCAAGGGCTGCTGGGGAGCTGTCACCCTGCTGAAGGCTCCTGCATCCCACCTGAGCCTCTGACTGACACTGAGCTACAGGGAACAACAGGAGAACAAGGAGTGGTGGCAGAAACCCCTCCAACCAGAGGGGCAGAGCCAGAACTATTTTGTGTCCTTCCTGCTGAGAGGCTCAGGGAGAAGCTGTGCTGACACACCTGGAGAATGAAAGGGGTCAGGATCAGCCTCAGGAATGATGGCAAGGCTCCAACAACCTCTGCATCTCCTCAGTGCAGAGGTTTCTTCCTTTCCTCTGGTAACACCACCGCAAAAATTGTTCAAGGAATAATGCCAGCACAGATCCCTCAAAAGCAGACCACGTTTCAGACCTGAAGTGTTTCACATGCACTGTCCCGGATTCATTCTCTTTCACAGAGCATTTCTAGGTTGATCTGGCCTACAAAAATCCAGGGCTAGTGCCTTGAACAAATAATGAGGTTTTCCCTGGTATCACAGCCCCTGAACAGTCAAAGATTTTCCTTCTTCTTCCCTCCCCAGCTCTCCTGATGTCCCCTCCTCTAGAGAGCAGGCCATTAGCATTCACTAACTGTGTCTCTGGAAAGGTTTAATCTCCCAGCAATTACCAATAGCAGAGTTTCATTATACGTACAGTATGATAAATATTGCAGAGGTCTCAGCTGTTTGTGGCTCAGTTTTAATCCAGGCACACCTGACAGGAGTGGGGACGCCCCTGCCTGTGTCCCTGCAAGGGCAGCTCCAGAGCCAGCAGCACAGACAGAGCGGCACAGGGACAGACAGACTGCTGGGACGTGCTCTGGCTCTGCTGGCCCGGAGCCAGAGCCACCAGGGGACATCCTGACTCCTGCCAGAGTTTCTTATCCAACTGGGGGTGCATTAGCATGAGTTATAATCCTAAATCCCCCCTGATTTTCATCGGAAGCCCTGCTCAAGTACTAGAGGAACTCAAGAACAGGTGTGATCTGGATAGAAAAGAGACTGAGCACTGTCTGCACCTCATTTCCATACAGCTGAGAATGCTGCAGGCTCAAGGAGGAACACTGGGCTCTCTCACCATCCTAATGGGGAAAAACTGCTGACACCGGTGCTGGAAATGCAAGAGAGAACAGCCAGATCAGAACTCCCCAGAATTACACTTCTGCCTCTCACTTGTGAGAAAATCTGAAGCCAGATTTCACATCCCAGGACACACTGCAATATCTACAGTCTGTTTTAATTATCCATTTCATAATTGGGTTTGTTTCAGCAGGTGCTTTAAATCTGGGGATGTCTAAGTCATAATTTCCTCCATCTCAAACTTTTACCACCACATAAAATTACAATGAAAAGGCATAGGTCCTCCTTGTAGCTGGTGTAAAAGGTGTGACACCACACAAGAGAAATCCTTGCCAAAACAAACCAATTTTCCAGGGCCCAAAGAGGACAACAAAGCTATTACATGCATATTCTGAAATAGGAGTAGGCAGCACACTCTTGAGATATTTCTGAGCGTGCCACCTCTAGCAATCCCTGTGCAAACAAGGATTTTCTGTGCTGGGCACAAGGGCTCCTCCCTGCTGGGTGACCTAACAGCTCAGACATCAATTTCCCCAGCACTGAGAGAATAGAAACTACATTCCTCTCCTCTTTGTTTGAATTCACCACTTCTGGTGACCAGGAGTAAAATTCAGTATGACAAATAATTTAATGAACTACTAATTCAGAGCTGACCTTCACTGAAAGTACTGTTTAATTACCCAGTGTTTCTGAAGTCAGGCAGAAGAATGTTAAACCATTTCTGAACAGGTGCAGGAGGCACACGTTAATTTTAATAGCAAAGGTCATTACATAGATATTTCTGCACTTTTTCCTGGCATCTCTCCTGTCAGAGGATTACTTAAGTATGTTTAGGAAGACAAGGAGGGAAAAAAAAAATCATGCTCTTTCAGCTTAGCAAAGTCTTGTCTCCTATCTCCTTTTTTTTCCTTTTTATATTTAAAGAGTAAATCTAAACCCAGTGATGAAAGAGGAAATACATTATCTTTCAAACTGAAGTGGTAAGATTAGATTAATGCCTACATAGCTGAGAAATACTTGTAGTATGTGTTTTCATACCAATGTGTAAAATAACTTCAAAGCAGAACAAAGAGATATTTTCATATAAACCTGAAAAAAGCCCCACAACAAAACATACTCCACTCGTTAAGGGGGGAGAAAGACCTCAGCAAATTAACCCATGCTTGACAATTAGCATTGTCAAAATTCTTTGTCTGAAAGCAAGATCAATTTCTTCTTTAGTCTGTGGACATGAGATATGAACCAATAACTTGGCAGAGAAATAAAGATTTCTTGGCCTGTCTAGCTTTATCTTATCAGACTCCAGAAGTGGGCTTCATGTTAGAGATTCCTTTTTTTTTTTTTTTGTAAATCTTATTGCCTGAGGAAGTGTGAAAACAGCCTCAAGAAAAAGTCAGCTCTAACAATATCGAGCTTATTCTCTCCCTCTCTTTTTGTTTCATCCTTCAGGCTTTGATGCCTTTCTCACAAGGAGTATTAAGAGTAGCCAGCCCCAGTGAGAACATGAAGAATGTACGAGAAACAACTCCTTCCCACCATGTTTTCCTGAGGTACCAAATTACATCTCTTCCTTCAAATGACACCTCATTTGTATAGAAGGCAGGCAATGGGAGGTGGGGAATCACATTTTCAGGCTTAATAAAAGTGCTGCAAGTGTAAAATTCATTTTCTGGTTAAAAAAAAAAAAACTGTAGTAGGGGATTTATTCTCAAGGCCAGTTAAGTTGGTAGTTGAAGCAGATGGGTTTGTTAGGGTGTGATGGAGCTGGCTCTGTTAATTTTGTTTTTAAGGTTTTTTTAAAACCAGAAATTAGCTAGGAAGTGCCAACACTTTTTGGAGCATCCTTAAGAACAGACTGAGCACCCCTATAACCACTGCTCCAACAACCAAAGAAATCAAAGGGATTTTCCCTCTTCTTCTGTCCAAAATAACACACACCAACTTGTATTACCTGCAACCTACATTCAGAGCAGTAGCTCTCCAGGGAATGTTAAAATCACTCATCTTTACACACTGGAGTCTGGTTCCACAAGTCAACATCCCACCCTCAGTGACAGAGCAGTGTTTCACTAAGAGTAAAGTGCTATTTTTTTTTTTTTTTACACAAGGAAAAAATAAAATCACTAAAAAGCATTATCAGAGGTATCAGAGTATAGGGTATCAAAGTGGTCCTAGTGGATATCAACTACATAAGGTGCATTAAACTTGTTGAAAATCACTTTGTGTTATTTAACTAGCTGTCCCTACCACACTGAGCAAATCCAGTTAGATGCTAGGCTGGAGGGAAATTTCATGCCTTGTTGTCACAGAAAGGCTTTTGGCACCAGTACAAACACTGATGCCAGAGAAAGCACTTGTCTCATGAAGTGTTTCAAAGAAAGCTTTCCCTGTTGTTGGCCTGGGCGTGAGAATCCTTCTGGCACTCTGCTTTTGAAACCTTGGCTATCTTTCACTGCCTGCTGGAAATAGATCGTTGATTTTAAAAGCAAACTTAAGTTGATATCAGCATTGCCAATCAATTTCCTAGTCCCTGACTGGCTGTGTAAAATCAAGATTTCAAGGTCCTTTTTTTTTTTTTTTAATATAATTTATTTATTTAAGCAGAAAAGGTCTAGGAGTGGGAAGTGGGAAGGAGGATGCAGCAGCTCTTTCCTGATGCTGTGGGAGATGCCAAGGCTTGGACAGAGAGAGGTATCCAGGCAGCAGGGTTGCCCTTCCCCTGCCCTCCTCTTCTCCTAAATGTTGGTCACAGTGGTCCTACAGTTGCCCAGCTCCTCACATTAGGGCCAGCTGCCGCATACCAAACTTGACAAAACCCAATTCATTTCCAGTCAGAGAAGCTGCCTGATCCAGCCAACAGAAAAACCAAGATTGTTTTAATATTCGTGCCTATTCCAGGATTTTATGACCACGAGCATTGTTTAAGCTCCAGGAAAACATACAGGGAGGTTCTGGATGCTTTAGATCCAAGCTCCACAGTGAAGAATATTTTTGTTGAAGCTGTGATATTAGTGCTCTGAAACAACCAATGGCTCGATTTCAAAGATCCTTTTGAGGGCTTTGTTTCTGTTGGGTTGGGTTTTGTTTGGATTTGTTTTGGGGTTTTTTTGGTGTGCAGGCATTCAGCCATTAGCAGGGACAACATTTTTGATTCAATTCATCCTTAGGCCATGGCAATTAATAAACACGTTCCGTTCTGCAATGCTAAAATTTCTAGAAAAATCCCCACATTTCAATAAATAAGATGACTATAAATCATGTTTTTACTGAAACAAACATGAGATAATGGGAAAAATAATTGACCATACTCTTTCCTAAGCAGGCCCAGATTATTAGTGGTTATGTTATATATAGAAATTCACATCTGAGCCATTAAAGCATGCTTCAAAGTGCATCAATAATTCAGTAATTCTTAAGTTCAACTGGGAAATCACCTTTTACAGATAATATATAGCATAGCACTGTTAGACCATAAGCCATCAAGTGTGAAAAAGATGGAAATATGGCCAAGTCTGCCTTTTGTGCACATCAGCATAACTCAGTGTGTTTCAGAGCTCGCACTGCCCAGCCAGTTCAGAGAGGCTCCTGCAGCAGAGCAGCCTCTCTTTGCAAAGCTCTGCCCTCCCATTTGAGGGTGTGATACTGCAGGAACTGCTGGCATCAGCAGCATGGAAATTCCAGCCCCTGGCACAAGAGCCCAGCCATACCTGGAGGAGCAGGCAGCGTTTTGTGACTCTGGAATTTCCACTGAGGAACTCGGTGCTAAAGGAAAATAGAAGGCAAAGCATTCTGTGTGTCTCACACGTAGAGGCACTAATAGCTCATTCCCACCACGGTGCCTGGGCTCCTATAGTTTTATCATTAAAGATTTTGGTCAGTCAACTGTGGTGGTAATTATCACATAAATTAACTGAGAGACAGGAAAACCAGAACCTAAGGAAAAAAAAAAAAATCATCTCCAGCAACAAAGTACAGGACTTCATTTTTCAGTAATATTTTCAAACCTAACACCAGTGATGACCCAAGTTTTTTAGGTTTTTTCTTTTCCTTTTTTTTTTTCCTGGAATATTGCTTAGGTTACAGAAAGAAAGTCTATTAGTGAGTGCATTTACCCCCTGGTATCCAGCTTTTATCTGCTGACCTGTCAGAGTAAAACAATTCTGAAGATGTATTTTCAGATACAGGTGATTAGCACAGCAAGGAAAGCAGCAGAGTGAAAATGCTTTTTCAGACAAGTGTTACTGCCAAGGACTGTAGGTGGAAAGAAGGAAAAACAACTAATCAGTTTGGCTACACTGGGTACAGTGATCACATTGTTTTGAGTTGTGGGGATTTTTTGTTTGCAGTTGGTTGGGTTTTTTTAGATAAGGTTATTCTGATTTAAAATAGTCCATACCCTGCTCAGTTCTGCATGGGAGTGTTATCTTTTCAATGCATTCAGCTGACAATGCAAATTTCTAAGAGAACCCTAAACCTTGTCTTCAGACAAGTGTTTAAATAAGGGCACCTTGAGATTTCACTGCTCCATTCCATAGCTCCAAAACAGGTTCAAATTTTGTTTCTGCTGTCCTTGAAAGAGTAGGGCTAATGGCTAATCTTTTTTTTTTTTTTTTTTTTTTTTTTTTAACTTCTTTTAAGATCTCCAGTGGAGAAAACCTCCCCGTGGCACTAAATGATGCCTGCTATTAGGAGGTTTGCTGTGCATTTGTTGTCCAGTTTAGGATGTTTTCTGTTCATTAAAATTCCAAGTTCATCCTTCACACAAGGAAAAGACAAAATTCCCTAGCTGTTGTGGCACAGATGTTATCTACATGTACCAACACGTAGGAGCCCGAAATGCCTGGAGATCACACTGGGCAGTTGCTGATATAAATGAAAGGGCACGACTCTCAGCTAATTTAATTATGTCAATCACTACTCCCCATAAAGTAATATTCTCTCCTCTCCTTTTCTCTTTTTGCATCTCTGCTGAGGTGCTTAATGATGCTGCAGGAAGAGGGAGAAATTACACGAAGCTCTAACACTGGCACTGTTGCATAATTAACCTTCAGGCTGCTGGGGATGGACAGGACCTGTAGACACCAAGCAGAGAGCTCCCAGGACAGAGACCAGCCTGCTTTGGCACAGCCCCAGGAGCCCAGAGGCTGTCCAGGTAGCCAGCCCTAAGTGCTCCCCATGGCACATGTCTCCTGAGCAGAGGGAACCCCCCAGTGCCAGCGTGTGCCCCGCGCCTCCTGCTCTGCCACCAGGCGCTGCTGATGGGTCCTGGCAGCCTGTCCCCAGGTACTCAGGGGCAGGATCCCCCGAGCTCCTCCTCTCCAGGCTGAGCAGTGCCACATCTCCCTTGTCCTGGGGAGGCCAGGCTGGCCCCAGAACTGCAGGAGGTTGAGCAGACAGAAGGACCCACTCCAAGAGCCAGCAGCACTCCTCCAGCAGCCAGCACCCCACTCAGCTCCTCTGCCACCAGGGCACACTGCTGCCTCTTCCTACATGCTAACAGACAGCTTTTCTTCTGCTTTTTCAGTAATATCACTGCACTTCTTCACTACATTTGTGCTACCTCCTCAAGTCCATCATCCTCTGCTGCATTTTCTTACTGGTTTTGCAGAAGACACCATCTCACACTGGGAGGGTGGGCAGGCCTTGGCACAGGGTGCCCAGAGAAGCTGTGGCTGCGCCTGGATCCCTGGCAGTGCCCAAGACCAGGCGGGACAGGGTTTGGGACAGTGGGAGGTGTCCCTGCCATGGCAGGGAGCTCTTAGTCTCTTCCACCCAAACATTTCTGTGACTATAATTCCTCTAAATTGTGATTCTATTAACACAACCAGATTTTACATTTAAAGCCTATTCTTCTCTTAAAACCCCTGTAAGTGACTGCTTCCTCAACGTCCTCCCTGAAGCACTGGACAGTCACAGAGGGAGGTCTCTAACCAAACCATTGGAAGGTTTGGGATCTGTGGTGGGACCCCTCTTCTATTTTTACATGCAAGCTGCCATACTGCTGCTAAATCAGAGGCCTTTGAGGGCTAATAAACAACAACATGTAGGTTTGGAAGTTAAAGAATGAAAATAATTTGTCACTGTCCCCAAGTTACCTCAGAATGATGATACTTGGAGATGTCACATTACAGAGTTCTATGTAACAAGAAGAAAATAGATCCATTGCTAATTCTGCTCTTCTTCTTCCAGGCAATGGAATTCTTAAATATCTTCCAAGTGACAGAAACAAATATCACATTTTTCTTTTTGGTTTTGTTTGCTTCATGCCCACAGCACCACAGAGATATTGCCTGACAAAAACTGGATGAGCCAAGGAGATTGGACGGGATGTGGAAGAAACCTGTGACATTTGGGAAAACTTTGCAGGCAAAGTAAACACCACACAGAATCCATACATAAAATCAGACCTCCAAAACTTTTAAAAGCGGCTGAAAAGCAGCCAAAGAGCTGAGATTGGCAAATTAATCCAAGTTTGAATCTAACTTCCCATCACCCATTACCAGTTTTTCTAAGGTTGCTTTCTGCTCTTTCAGTCTCCTGTCCAACAGCCCAGTGCCAGATTGGGAGGTGGGAGAAGGCAGGGGGAAATATTGTTCTCTTCTACACACGGCAGAAATGGCTTGTGAATAACATGCAGATGTTGCAATGCTTGTTTCACAGGCTGCTGCAATGATTAAGTGTCATTAATTAAACAAAGGAAAATCTGAAATAAGAAAAAGGAAAAACCTGGAAAGGAAAATTCAGTCTCAAGACACATTTCAATTCTTACAAGCTGAGTCCACTGCTTTTGCAGATGGGTTTGTTGCAGGCTCCCTTCACATGAACGACGTCCCTAACAGACAAGGACCAAGGATAATCAAGAAAATTATATCAGAGAAAGTTCTGAAAACCCCAGGGAAAACCAGTGTCTCTCTGTCTGGATGAAGGCTCTTTCTAGAATGTGTCTGATGACATCCCACACCCCTCATGCAGAGCAAGTGTGAGTGACTGAATCTTCAAACTGCAAATCTGCAAGAATAACTCCCCCCCAGGAACCAGGATTTACTGAGGACTTGCATAAATCTTCATGTGGTGCCTATTTATGCTCTACTGGCCCCAGTATTTATGACTGAAAAAAATAAATATTTTTGCACTAAAGGATAGAATAATCACTTTAAATATGAAAATGTGTTTGAAAGGCTTACTGTGTACAGGACATTTCCACACTGAGAATCTTGAGTAGCACTTTAGAGAGAGTTCTCAGACAGCTGATGTACTTTACCCAGGAGTATTTCCACCATTGGTTTGATATATTTGTTTATGCATTTTATAAAAACTCTTAGTTCAATAAATGCTGCAAGATCAAATAGCACGCTTTTGAATTATGCAAAATTCTATTATACATATTGTAAATAAACCCCATGAAACATTAATCAGCTTCAAAATGGTTTCATAAGGGCTCTGTGCAGGGCTTTCTCTTTGGTATATTTTGAGCATTACAATCTTGTTGTAGGTTAAATTTTTCCAGAAAGGAAACTACTTTGGTATCAAGACACATGCAACTCTCTCAAGTGAAATACCATTTTATTTACCTTTTATACCAAAGCATGAGCAACCTAAAGCTATTGAAATGAGAAATGAAGTACAAATCACCATGTCTACCTCAGTATGCTTAACACCATCGAATTGTTAACACTAGACCTGAGAAAGTCCTGACGTTATTGGCATTTTAATTCTTCCCTGATGTCACAACAGAAACTCTCTCCTGGCTCAACAACTGATCCTTTGCCCTCATGAAAAACAAACAGAAATTGTAGTCTGTGAGCACCTGTTAGCAACTAGAGGTGGAGAGCACAGCGCTCTTCTGCTTGAAACACATTTAGCATTTTGCATACAAAAATGCCTGATAGGACTTTCTAAGAGAATTTCAGAAAGAGCAGAAAATTCAGTTTTAAAAAATTAAAAATCCTTAGCCAATAACCCAACATGAAGCATGGGAAAGTAAATCTACTCACACCACATAAGTCTTGTGCTCTAAATATAAGAGAGGATGAATGCTAATGGGTGGTAAACACTCACAGGAGATGGTTCTGAACTGAGAATTAACACGGGAGTCATGGCACTGAGGAGAAGCCCCCCGTGGAAGTGCAGGGAGCTTTGTTTCTGTGAGTTCTGGGGCCTTTTTTGCCTCTTTGAACACTCACAGCAAAGGACTCCCCTTTACCACTCACTCAGCGATCTTCCAGTCTGCAATCACTTAAAATAGAAGATGAAATTGCATAAAAACTTGCAGATATCAAAAGTCACACAATCCATAGCAAAATAGAAAAGGGAATTTATTAGCAAACTGTGAAGTCACAGATACTAAAATTTAATTCTAAAATTTCCTCTTCTGTTATACAATACAGGCTTCCTGCTCTCAGAAAGAACTTTTTCCACTAGTTTTACATTGATATCAAGGAAAAACCTCAACAACAGCCCAAAACAACATACAAAACAACTGTGTTTTTTCCTTATTTTAAGAGCTAATGAGGGGAAATTGATGAATTAAGACAGATTCCTGCATACAACTATGAGGAGATGCCTGTAACCCTTATTTTCTTCTGACAGACAGACTTAATTACAAACACATCTAACCTCAGAAAAAGGGTTTTAAATATACCTCCTACATTATTATATTTTCTATATTTATGCAAGTATTTTGGCTATAAAAAGGAAATTATTTTAATCAAGGGATTAATGAGAAAACTTGACATTCAAATTAGCTGTTATTCAACTACAGTTGACAAGAATTTTTCAGGAAGTTAATTTAGTTTC
>VWZN01016735.1:0-35857 GCA_013396955.1 Regulus satrapa | reverse complement strand
CGAGAGTTTATTTTTTTTCCTTCTCCCTTCCCTTTTTTTTTTTTTTTTTTTTTTTTTTTCCTCCTTCCCCCACTAATTCAGAACAGGAAGAGTTCTTTTACCTTCTGGGCACTGATTTCTAGTCCCAATTGTTCCACTAAAGGGCAGCAGAGCGGGCAAATCCCAGGGAGCTGGAGCTGCTGAGCCCATCTGTGGCCAATTCCAGCACTCACAGATGCACCAATAACCACTGGCACAGGCTCAGGGTTCACTTCAGACAGATGTTCTGGCAAAGCAGCAGAGTTAAATTTTTTTAAAACCTAAAATCCAATAAAAAATACCACCATTATCTACTCAGATTGCAGCGCTTTGCCCTCCGATGTACTTGGAAGGGTGAGAAATGGCATCCTGAGGGTTTTTCTTCAATAATCTTTGAATTTCTCCAGTGTCCCTCCCTTGCTAGCCCACCTCACTCATTTATTTGGTTAGTTGCTTGCTAACTGCAGCTGATTTGCACTTAAAATAGTCATTATCTTCCAGCACATCTAAATAATTAGGCTAATGACAGCAGGTTTATTTCTGTTGATTCAATAATGCATCACAGATAATATCACCATCCTGAAGTCTGCTCATTTAGGAGTCATTAATAAGGCCTTCCACCAAATGGCAGAGCTGGCTGGGACGCTGCATTCAAATAGAATAATGAGGATGCAGTTAGCTTTGTTTCATTTGCTCCTGAATTCTTATGTAAATGGGTTTTTCCTCCAGTGTTTCTCCATTATATAAGTACCCAAATTTACTCCAAAAATGAATGAAAAGCTGCCTTCTCTGCATTCAGCTGAACTTCAAAATGCTGGAAAAAAAATCAGCAAATAAATACACTATGGTCTGCATCATACTCTAATATTAGTGATATTTATTATTGATCATATTATTATATTAATTATATCTACAAAATAGTGTCTGCAGATCACTACTACTCTGAGCAGCAGAAGACTCAAAGGGTTGATCAAGGCTGAAGATTAAAAAGAAAAGCCCATCCCCACACAGATACCAAAGTGGACACTCCTTGATCTTTGGCCGAGAAAACACTTAAATTATAATTTCATTAAAAACACACATTCCAATAACTGGAGGGGTTGTCTGACTACAATGTATTTTAATGCTTTTTCCAGTCTTGGATTTATAATTGAAGTGATAAAATTATCCTCAGAGGCTGCAGGAGCAGAGCAAGGCATCTACAAAACACAGGTTTGCTCCTGGGGGCACGTGAACTGCCAGCAATAAGCAATACCCCTGGTTTGAAAGCATTTCCCTTCCCACCAGCACTGCCTGGGAAAGCAGCTGCTTACTATAAGAGATGGAACTTTTTCTGCCATTAATCAAAAAAAAAAAAGAAAAAAAAAGAAAAAAGAAAAGAAAAAAGAAAAAAGAAAAAGGAGGGCTGGGTAGCTAAGTATCAAAGGAAACTGCATTCCCACATTACAGGAACCTGAGATGAGATTTACCTGAAAGCCAAGGCACTGATTTTCTCCCTAAACAGATCAATAAAACTTTTTGGAATCTAAAACAATGTGATCAGTTTCAAATCATGAGAAAAAGGCCTTCAAGAAAACTATTGCTACTTCAAAAGGTTTAAATAGTATTCTTTCATCATAATTCAACAAATACATTTTAAAAGCCACTGAATATCATAAATGCTGACTCCTGTTTTTAAATTTCTGACTATGTATTTATAGATACACAATTTTTTTGTACAGAAAAATATCGTGACCAAGAGCTACACGCCAGTTTCATAAATACACTTCTAATGCCACACATCAGAGGAGCTGTTTCAACTGGATCACATCAGTCACAATCCTCTGTCCAACAGCAGCAACCTTTAGATGTTTATGAAAGAACACAAGCATCAGTAATCTGCAAAGAGGGACATCCTGCATTTTATTCTGTAAGAAATACCATACACTAATTTAGACCATTACTCTTCACTTGCTTTAATTTTTTGCATCTGAACTATCTAGAGGAAAAGCTGTTGAATAGCATGAAAAGAGCTTTGTTTTTCATGAGCCACTAGGTCCATAATCCCTGCCTTATGACTCATATCATTAGAACATCAATATTCAAATCAATATCAATAATTTCTCACCCCATCCTTTCCTCCTGTGTCACTCTTCTGCCAATCCTTTCCCAAGGGAAAGGGCTGTACCTCACATTCCCTCTCTTCCCTGCACAGCAGCTCCTCCACCCATCTGATCATTCCTTCCCCTGGACTAGACCACACACAGGGCAGCCAAGATCTGTGTACAGCAGCACAGGTGAAACCAATCCCCCTCCAGCAGACACAGGGCCGTATTTTCCGTGTTGAATGCCTTCTCTCAAAGTTGCTAAATATCCAATTTGCTTTTTCTGACAGCTGTCAAGCACCGAACTAACGCTGCTGAGAACTCCATCTGATGTTTCCAAAAAAAGGACTTCTGAGCAATAATAGTCACGCACGCCCTCATCAAGGCAAGATTTCCATCCATTATGAAATTCTCAAAGTGAATTTTATTCTGGCACTTAATCCTTCAGCTTCCTGCACTTTGACAGTCAGTTTTAGTTCTGCCTGCTTGGAACAACCCTGTCTCAAAAGAAATAGGTGTCACTATTTTGTGCTTTTTACAAACTGAACACTATAGATTCTCATGGACTTCCCTCCATCAATCCCCTTCACTGTAAAAAAAATTAAAAATCACCATTTATCCATTCCAGTGAAATACTGGCAGATCCAGTGGACACACAACATTTCAGCCCCCTGGTTCAGCCCCCTAAATCTCCCCATCACTTCTCTCTGTGCTGAGATGCAGATCCCAATTTCCAGTCTCCACTCCCAAGTGTGTCCAAGGCTGCTGCTCCCTTCTGGCTCTGGCTGCATTTCCCTGCCCTCCTTGTCTCTCCAGAGACTCCCACTGCTCTTTCCTCAGCATCACCTGTATCTGCTGTCTGCACCACATGTCCTCTTATCAGCAATGACTTTATCTGCCACTGATAGCACCGGGAGATCTTGATTCCACTCTAGGTAACTTCTTGAATAACTGTGTCATCCGAGTGGGTTTTGCCTTCCAGTTCAACTTTTTGCAGGTGTTCCATTGATATTCAAGCAGCTCATCCACCCCTTAAAGAACGGATCTTTGTATGAGGAGCTGCCCGGCCTTGCTGCAGAGAACATTAGTCCTGGGAATTCTGGAATTTGGCTTATTTTCAGGTTAGAATATTCTCAGGTGGCCCTTCCATGCATTTTAGGACTTTTATTTTTTCCATGCTGCACTATTAGCAATGAAAGAATTATGTTGTTTTTCTCCTCTCTGTTCCTTCAGCATTGAACCCAGCGAGCCCATAAAGGAAGGGACAAAATCTCCCCCTGGAATGCAGCACAAATCCATGCAGGACTTCATTCCCAGAGCTGGGGGAAGCAGGAGAAACATCCCACAAGCAGGAGAAGTAGGATGGAACAGAAAGAGGAAGAGGAGTGTGCCTGGGACAGACTGATGAGATCTCCAGAGGGTGCAGACAAAACAGAGCCTGGGAAAATGTCCCCACTTTGAGCAATAAAAAAGGTCTCTCAAGAAATCACAGAGGCAAGGTTTGGATAGCAGGAAGGAGCATTAGTGAGGGGGCTGCTCACAAGGATCTGCATTTGGGACCAGTGTTCTAAAAGAAATAATTTATCGACATCTGGAGACAGAGCCACAGCAAATTTAAATACGGGCCATTTTCTTTAAGAATATGAATCCTGGAAAAAGTTGTCTCCTCTTACATCAAAGTGTCTTCCAGGGAAAACTAGATGATGATACAAATATCCCTAAACCTGCAGAGGATCAGTCTATTTCATTTAACTGCACATCAGTTGATACAAAATATTTTTAGCATTTCAACAAGTGAACTTTAGAGCTGCTTTAAAAGTACTCTCTGAAGAATACTACTGCTCTCTTCCTCTGGTACCCAACACAGCTGAAGAAAAACCCAACTCTAATGTTATTCATCAAGTTATGCAAATGCAGGTTTTGTGTGGTAGTTAAACATCAAGTATAAACAAATCATTTTTATCCACAACTTACCAAACACAGAGTGTGCTGTTCTAAGCATACCTGTAGCTTGTACACCTATACCCTCTGGCACATGCTCCTTAAATAAACATTCCTGAGTCAGAAACAGGAACTTTATTGAGCTGCCATCACTTCACTTGTCTACTCTCTGCTTTCATTAGTTTTAGTGGTTTTATTGTCTGATTAGCTCTCATCATTGTTTTATTTCTCCAGGTGAGTGTTGTTTGAAGACCAGCAATTCATGTATTCAGAATTTCTGCCTTGAATGACAAAGACACCTCCACGAAGCTGATTCTGCCCCAATCCATCCAGCCCCTATTCTCAGATTATTTGACTGCTTTAGCAGAAGTGATCCCAGGTGTGATCAGAGCACACAGGGGACTGGAGCCCAGTCCCAGAGATGGACTTGTGCCATCTCATAATTTTCCCTCCACCTTTGGGTTGAATCCTCTGCAGATCTTGCTATTTTCATGAGATTTTTACCTAATTCTATTTCATATTTTTGCTGCTCGGTTCCATCCATGGTACTCCTGCCCCCTGTATGCTTTTCTTTCAACAGCTCCCTGTTGTACTACTAGTACCAAGCTTGTCAGACAAAACAAGGCCTATTGCCTGTAGGAGAAGACTTGGAATCAGAAAATACCAATATTTGAAAACCAAATGCTGACTTTCTCTTTTGGGTTTCAAGGAATCTGAGTGGCAAAGCAATTGATTTGTTCTTCAATATCCTAACCTGACTTACACAAAAGACAGAAAACCATCTTAATTTATTTTGTCTCTGCAATTTCTATTACTTGTAGGCTGTGCGGATCTAAAAATCAATAGCACACAACATCTTGGTCTTGATAAAAACATAATTTGTGAAGGATTTGAGATCAATTTTTTTTTTCCTCAATGTAGGCGCTACACACACACACACACATATATATATATATATATATAAAAATTATCCGTGTCATTTAGCTGTGCAAACTATCCTTCAAGACAAGGGGAAAAGCCACCAAAAAACCAAAAAAAACCCTCTCAAACAAACAAAAGCACCCTGCCAGTGCTTCTCTTGTCTTTCCTAGGTGGTCACAGAATGGCTCCTCTGGGGTGCAGATGAGTAAAACAGAAAGTTCTCAGTGAAGAAAACCAGTTTTATAGGTGTGGCAGGGTTAATTTCCATCACAGAGCCCATGTGGGTCTGTATTTTGGATTTGTGACTAAACCAGTGCTGATAGGTGTTATTGCCACGGTCAGGCTATGCTGAGCAGTGCTTGCACAGCGTCAGGGTTTTCTTTTAGGAGGGGACACAGACAAGAACTCTGTTCTCTGGCCCATTTGCCCAAATTTGCCCTGATTCGTGTGTAATGCTTTCTGGTAGGCTACAGACAAACTGCTCTCCTTGATGCTCTAACAGATGCTAATGTATTTCAACACTTGGAAAGATAAAGGGTTAACTACATGCTGAGAAATCCCAAATCACTAAACCCCAGTGGTAAATTCTAGAATGTTCCACAGTGCAGTGAGCTCCTGGAAAAGTCCACAGTCAGAGGCAGTTCTGGGGGGTACATCTGTTTCTGATATTAAACAACCCTGAAGGAAAAGTAAACGTTGCCAAATACAAATCTATTTTGCCAAACTCATGTTGTTTTACCTATTTAAATTTCTTAAACAGTGTAGCATGAGGATAAACTTTTCATTTTACATCAACAAATCTTTCTTAATCCCCAGAGCTCTCTTTCCTCCCTGGAGATGGATTTTCCAACTGCCACCCCATATTCAAAATTTAAAGACCTATCCGTTTTATAATTTCTGACACATCTTCCAGGAGCAGTAAAAATTCCCACAGGGGATGTTGTTTATTGCTTGTGCCTGTGCTACACAGGAATTACACCACAACACAGATTTGTGAACCCAGTAACTAACCTCAAATGTAGTGGCAGGACAAAAAGGAACTGAAATTTTCCCCAGCTCTAAATTATTGCAATCCAATGCTCCTGTTCACTTCCATGAGCAGCAGGGACAGTTCCCCACTGGAACGGGAGCAGGCTGTGCCCAGGGATGCTCAGCAGGATCTCAGGTCAAGGCACAAAGAGCCATCTGCGGTGGCACTGAGTGCTCTGCGTGCTGGGACAGTGATTCTTGCTGACCACAGCCCTGAGTGACCACACCTTCATCCTGAATGACCACACCTACTCCTGAGGGCAGTGCTGAGGTCCAGGGCTCTGTCCTTGGCCAGGCAGGCTCCGCTGCAGCTGCAGCCAGAATGGGACAGCACTGCATGGCAGCAGCAGCAGGGTTCCCTCCAGCAGCACACCCCAAAACTCGGAGCAGCCTGGCCAGGTTTAAAAGTTGCTCTACCAAACTGCCCAGCTGTCTGCCATGGCTCTACCTCCCCTCTGCTCAGAAGAAGTTTCAGAAGTCTGTAAGCTCTTCAAAGAAAAGAGGATCAAGTGTATATCTTCATGAAAGGATGGTGACACCCTTGCCATGACCCAGATCATCAGTAGGAATGTCATATTTCAATTAGCTTTGCCCTGTGCTGATAGGACTTTGCATATCACACACTTTCCATACACATTTAATAACTGCGGGATTTTCTTAAGGAAAAAAAAATTCAAATTTTTATGAGACAGGAAGGAGCATGAAATTATAAAGCCTTTTGCACTGTTAAATGAAAAAAATCATTAACAATGAAAGTTACTGGATTAGAGGCAGAGCAGAGGAAAGATGGCCCAAGAACGTAGGCAATGATTTGGGATTTGAGAAGCATGAATTCAAATCCTAGCTCTGCTATAGTACTTCTCCTGGCACATCACTCAGACTGCTCAATTTTCTGGCTTCTCCTTCTGTAATAAAGAGATAATAGCACATACTAATCTCACAGGAATATTGGGACTTGATATCTCTTAAATGTCACGGAGCTGTGGAAATGAACTTGATCAAAACCCCCTTAATGCTGCAATCTGGAGAATATCCAGAGTGCAAACAATTGCCAGTAGAAGTATTTTGGGTGTTTACATCCATGTGGAAATTTTCATAAAGCCTGAATAAGAAAATGTCTACACTGTGATGTTCATGAAGGAAGGACGTCAGTGGTGTCAGAAAACAGGCTGCTCTCTGTACAGTAAATTCACAGGCTAAGGCCAGGCTAGAGTCTGTGGATTTTCCTTGGTTAACTCAAAACAACACTTGGAAAGATGGAGAGTTTAGGAAGTTCACAGAAGAATCCATCAGAAATAAACAGGGACTGGATTCTTAAATGAGAAAAAGGAGAAAGTAGGGAATTGTTACATTTCTTTACATGTACATTTGTATACAGCCAAGGGAAAATGACCATGCTAATTTTAGTTACAGAGTTAGAATTTGGAATAATCTACAGTGATGTTTCAAAAGAACCCTCGTGTTACGAGTCTGCCTCTTGCTTTCAAGATGTCCTATTCGATTTCAGTGAGCCTTATGCTCCTAAATCTGCATTGAGAGAGTAACTTTAGCTGCCCAAATAAATACTGAAATCATCTGCGGCAGTGATAAAGCCTGATCTAAACAAGGCCAGGGTGTTCCTTTATTTCTGTAGGAAGATCATGGTTTCAGTGAAGCGAGCAGCAGTTGTAAATCTGTACATCACAGGCACACCACTGATGCTCTGCTTTGTAGCCCCTTTACTATTTGGCTAATGAGAAATTATAGCAATGGCTCAGCAGTGACTTCTGTAAACCTGAGTCCAGGTAACTGCTCTTCTGTCCAAGATATTGGGGATTTTACTCACACAAACTTCACATCAGTGACGGGAAGGAAAAAAAAACCCAAACTCCACAATATTTTCTTCCCCTGTGGGAAATGAAACCATGGAAGATGCAGACTGAAAAAAGCCTAAGCCCACCAAATTAAACAAAAGTAGCATATTTAGCTCCCTAAACAGGAAAGCACATATGTAGTGAAACCTATCTAACTAATGGAAAAGCAATATTACAAATCAGCCTCCTAACACTGAATTACTTCACAGCAGCATTGGGGGAAAAAAAAAAATCCACCACAGGTCAGGCTCAGCTACCCCAGCTAAGCCTTTTCTGAAGCAAAAACATCCATGAGAATATTCTGCTGCTCGCCATGAGGAGTGGGTAAATGCCTTGCTGCTCCTGGTCCTTAATGAATTCCTACAATAACTGTTGAAGATATCTGAAGATACTGCAAAACAACAATGAATAATATGACACTGGAGCAGATCCTAACAACTAAACAGTTCCCTATCCTAGCTCAGATAAAGTAATGGAGCAGAACTTACTGCATCATTTACGTTGTCTAACTACCATTCTTCAGCCCTTTTTTATTGTAATTTGCACATATCAGTAATTCAAAGTGCCACGATTTAGAAAATATTCAGCTCTCTAGACTAATACTCTCATTCAAACTGCATAAGAATAGAGAGAGATGAATAAATAAGAATACCATCATTAATTTTTTTTCTTCTACATTTATTAGAATAAAGTTATAATATTGGTTTATTTCCAAGAGAATGATGATATTTTATAATATGTCTCTTTCACTTTTTTTTTTTTTTTTTTAATGCCTCTCAGGTAGAAATTCCTAGGTCACACTAAACTCCTCAGACTCCTCCATGGCATGCTATGATGGAAAAGAGATTTATTGTTTTAACAATTTTTAAAGATGTGTTTAATGAGGGGGAAAAAAGGACTCATAATGCCCTATAATATTTTCAGTGCAATAATAGCTGTTTCTCCCTTATTCTGTTCTGCATGTTTACAACTCCAAGTAAAACACAGCTCACTCTAAAATTAGAGAAAAGGGGGTTAAATTCCTTTTTTTTTTCACTAGCTTCACAGGCTCTTCCTGCAAGTGCCTCTGCGTCAGACTGCAGGAGGAGTGAAGGTAAGACAGGAGAGCAAAAGCCTTTTAGCATAAATATCTTTACATCCAGCAGGGTTTAAAACATGGATGACCATGGCAGACCTTCCAAAGGATGAAGCTGTCAAATTAACATGAAGCAGCACCTCTGGCTCATCCTTTCCCTGTTACTTTAACATCTCCTCATCATGGAAAGGTGTTACTAATAAACCAAGATCACTTAATTACAGTATGTGTATCAAATTATGGAACAGCTGTTGTTGTATGCACAATCTGAAGAGTAGGAAAAAACAGAATGAGCAAGAATTGTAGAAACTTTCTGCCAAACACCGTCACTTTTTTTTTTCCTTTTTTCAGAGAACTCTGGTGCAATACCAAAGGAAAATGTCTTGTATGCCAAAGGATTGCAGTTTCAGGCAAAGGAGAGGAGGGCAAAGCACAGAAATTCATCTTTCAGGATATCCTCGACTCAGAGAAATGCAACAAAGCCCAAGTGTCCAACCTCCCTCTCCCTGCCAGCACACAGGATCCATCCCAGTTCCTGTGCTCCAGTTCCAGCTGGGATACCCAGCCAGAGCAGGGCTCCTGGTGTGCTCCAAGCACTGCTCTCAGCAGATTCCCCACTGCAGGGAACCCCAGTTTGTCTCCATGCCATGGGAAAACCTCTCCATGGCAGGCAATGAGTGGAGACTCTGCTTATCTGGCTTTGACATCCATTTCTGCTACAAACCCCCTGCTGGCCCTTGATTTCCCACTGTATATTTGGAACAATTCTATCTCCTCTGCCTGTCATGTTTCTTTTCAGTGGTTTTTCTGGAGCTGTCTTCTATTGCTTTGTTTGCTGGTTTGCTCAGTGAACTGCAGCTTTGCTGGAGTACTGTAGGCATTACCGCACCCTTAAGAGAAGGTCAAACACCTAAAACCATAGGTTGTGAAACTGAGTTTTAAAATCCAGGATTTCTCTGTAGCCAACGTTCAAACTAGACTTACCTCGACATATTTCTCTATCAAAATGAAATAGGAAAACACTGCAGAGCAACAGCTAGGAATTCAACTAAAAATTCAACTAAAGGACACTGAACACAAAATTCAATTATTACAAGAGATTTTTGAGAAGAGGCAGATATTTGTTTCAACACACACAATCCCAACACCTTACCACCTGTGTGCTGGACTGCAACTCGTGGTTTGAAATGCTTTTTTTTTTTTGCAGGCAGGGAAGGGGACAGAGCATGGTAGCCGTGCCCTGTGTCCCGGGTGAGGAGGGCATCCCGCCCAGCCAGATGGAGCTGCCAGGAGCCAGCTCCCATCCCGAGCTGTTTCCAGGCAACACTGGGGGCTGGGGCTGAGCTGCTGACACAGGGACCCCTCGGCTGATGGATAGTCCTGCTGCTGCCTTATGGGCACCATAAAATCATCGACAAAGGATGCACGTGCAGGTTCGGGAATGCTGAACCTCCTCAGGTTCCAGAGAAGCGTTTTCTTCTTTCATGTTGTAGGTCCCCAAACCTCTGCTTCGGCTTGTTGAGGAAAAAATGAATATATTTTTTCTGGAAACTACATTTATAGCTACTGAGGCACTGTGTTCACAGCCAAATTAATGTTAGCTTCCTCCAAACATGCTGTGATTATCTCAGGGACCGCTGTCTCCCCTGGGTTGGAAACCACAACCTCCTTCGTGCAATCTTTACCAGAATTTTTCTAACAAAAGCTGTCAATTGTATCAAATTCTGCAGAGGGCTGTAAGGTTATTCTGTGCCAGAAAATACTGTTCGTGACAGAGGAAAAGCTAAAAGCAACAAGCATGCTGAGCACTACAGAATTGATTTAAATCTATCCTCAAGATGAACAGGCTTTTTTCTCATCCAGTAAGCCAGGCAGTCTTTTTGAAATAATAAAATCTTATTTCAAAGATATTAAGAGGAAGATTGTGTTCAGTGTAGGAGAATAAATGCAAAACTCTTCTTTTTTCTAGCACGGGCTGTGTGCCTAATTTTCTCAGTGACATGAAACTTTGTGTGTTGGGGCAGAACTCAGCTTCACACATGAATACAGGGGAACAAAAAAGTGAACGTAGTCTATCAGAGAACTCTGGTCCACGTGCAGTGCCCGTGTGCAATAACACAGAACAAAGAAGAGTGTAATTATAAATGTATATAAAGTGAAAATACACTTAGCCTAATACAGAACAAGCCATGCTCATTACTTAATACAAAATATCAGTGAACTGGAATTTCTTTTAAGCGGAGGATTATTAAAAACTGTTTAAATAGTATGAAATGCACATCTACCATGAATTACGCAGTCTTGTCTGATACTTCTGTGTTTACTGCAAGTATAGAAAGTTATATCCTGAATAAAAAGTGCTTAATCACTACTAGGTTTATGTATGGGCTACAAAGAAAAACTTTACTAAAGAATAAATTCCACGTATGAATGAGCAACAAGTGTTTTGGATTTGAAAACCTCTTCTCAGAAAGGGAAAAGGCAAAAAATTAATCAGCACAAATACTTTTTTCACATGTCCTATAGATTTTGGCACTTAACTAATGATATTCCCTCTTCTGACTTTATAAAGAGCATTTTCTGAAGGAAAGCATGATGAATTAATTATCCATAGCTGTTCTGAGGGAAAAAAGTGTCCATGAGTAATCTGGATCCAAAGTAATGACACAACCCAAACATGCACAAAGCAAACGCGAGAGAAAATCACTTTAACCTACGGCCAGAACCAGGCGAGATTATTCATTCCCTAAGCATGTCACTGAAGACTAAAAGCCACCAGACGCTTTGTTTGTGCTCTGTTAGCCTGCTGATGCAGCAAGCTAGAGAGTCCAAAGGATTTCTGCATTAATTGTGACAGTGCAGGAGAGATCTCGGAAAATCAGGCAGGCAAGAAAAAAATCAGGGACTTACTGAGAGGAGGCTCCGCTCATGGAAACAGTAGGCACCACTCGCATGGGGCTTCTGTGGAGCTTCCTGGGGAAAGAAAAACACATCCTCAGTGGGAATGAGGGACCCAGGGCCCTGCACCCGTGGAGGGCTTCAGGAGCCAGGAGAAAACACAACTGCTCATGCTGTCAGTGCACACACTGCTGGGTCACAAGTGCGTTTTTATTGAGGTACAAAGCCAAACAGCAAAACCTGGTTATTGGTTCACAGGGGGGATTTTATTATTTATTAAACGTTCTGTGGATACTAAATATGCTCAGACAGTTTGCAAAGCATTTGAGAACAAAAATCTATGTTTTCATTGCATATTTAACTACTAAAATAGACATTACTAAGTTATAACTGTAAATTTTCCCCAGCACAGGTTTCTGCTTCAATAGGAACACACCACTGTAATTTGCTTTTTGTGTATCCCTCAATTTAAAATTTGCGGCATTTTTGCAAAAGAAAAAGTATTATAAAATGCATAACCAAAAGGGGGGCATCCAGAATATATTTCACAAGCATATATTTGGGAATTCCAATGGAGTAACACTATATTCCATGCCATTCTTTCTTATTAATGAGCAGCTGTGACATATAATATATTACTGGATTATTCACTGAGTTTTGATAGGTACAGTAAACTCAGCCATGTTCTAACAGATTCTCCCTACATGCATATTTCATTGCCACGTGCAATTGGCAATGTGTACTCTTTGATAACAAACACTCCTGAAAAGAGAATTGTCCTTCATATTTAAGTCTCCAAAGGTAATGCACACCTAGGTCAGAGTATCTTCAAATCATGCTGTAAGTAAATTTAATATACTTTTTATCCACTCCTGTAAAATTCTGAACAGTAAATATATTGGGTGTTTTTTCACAAAGTATCCTGCCCCCTACATGTGGTTTCACTTGAAACAAAAACAAACAAACAAAAGATAAATTAAAAAATCACTGGAGTTTGTTTCTAATGCAAGTGAGGGAAAATGGGAACAAGAACCATCAGTAGCAGTACAGCACATGCTCTAAAAGCATGTCAGGCAGCATTGCAATGATCACACACACACCGATAAAAGAACTTCAGAGCTTGTAAAGGTGACAAGCAGGAACAGCAAACACACCTGAATTTCTGTCTCCTTGGAGCTGGGGGAGCAGCTCTCAGAGTGGAGAGCCAACCTCACACCGCAGCTCTCAGCAGCAATGCCAAGTGCCCTGCTGCCCAAACCCTCCTAAAAACACATTTCCCCACTGAAAACAAAAGTTTCTTTTTTATTTATGTGCTGCCGGGCAAAAGAAAGAGCGGCACACTTAGAAATTTCCCTTGGTCCGGGTTTGTTTGAATACCCAACCCTGCTGGGGCAGGGCAGCACTCTGGCCACCAACAGCCAGCTCAGGGCAGCTCCTTGGGCAGCAAATCCCACAGCAACGCTGGAATTCCACTGTGGGAATGCTCTTAGAGGAAAATGGACATGTCATGAAAGAAAGGCTGTGTAAAATCAGGTCTTGCTCTGCTGAATTAATAGCTGGTTTGTCACATCTGTGTACAGCTGAATGGTTTGTAAGTTCCCATGTGAAAACCATCCTGAGAATGAGGGTTCATTAACAACAAGTTATTCCTGGGTGAAAAACAACTGCACCTGCATTAAACAAGAAATCTGTTTCATGAGAATCACTGAACAAAATATGTAAACTAAGAACAGAGAGAGTTGACAGACAAGTAAAATATCTTTGACCAATGGAGTAATGGGCAAGAAAACTATTGACCAATTAGAGTTATACATGGGGTCTGTAAAAACTGTGTAAAAATAACTTGTGTGACTAAAGAATGGGCATTTCCTTGGTTCATATTGAACCCTGAATGTCCAGTTCTTTATCTTCTCATTGCACTACGTACCCCACAGCAGCTCACAATTTCCAGGGCTTGTACAGACCCCTGGGCTGAAATTCTCTATCTTACCAAGTACACCAAATTTGTTATCCAGCTACTCAGGCAATGCCTGAAGAACAAGCAAGATTTCAGGCACATTCACATGGTTATATAAAGCAATTTTCAGTAGAAGGAAACACTGGAAGGGAGTAGCTGGAAAATGCCAGTAGTTTTGTGTGGAAAAAAACACTATTATCATTCTGATAAAATCCTATTTACAGGTCTGGCTGACTCTGGACTTGGACATTACAACTTATTCTTTGCATTGACATGAAGTGCCATTGAGAACCGTCCACACAACTCCCTGTGGAGAAACACGACATGCACATTTCCAACGCTAAATTCCCTTTCCCACAACTGCCACAAAAACACATGCAAAACACAAATCAGGCAAGTTTTGCACTCCTATTATGGCTCAGAAATAAACTCCCAATCAGCAGAGTTTTGCTTGCAGCTGGTATTAACAACATTTGCACAGGCACACAAAGAACTGCAGAATCCTTCTGTGGAGTGGCCACAGAGTGAGCACAGAGTGGCCACAGAATGGCCACAGGGTGGCCACAGAGTGAGCACCTTCTGCAAGGGCTCCTGTGCTCAGAGATAAGGGAAACTGGAGAGGCAGCTGCAGGAAGCCCAGCTGGGTGTGTAGATTGCCAGCTCGTCATCACCCAGTTTGCCAGAGGTGATGATCCATTAAGATTCACTTAAAAATTAAAGAAGTGTTTCCAGGAGAAAGTGTCAGTACAGAGATGGCCCAGGGGCTTCTCCCTCGGGGCAGCAGCTCTGGCAGCCCCAACAAGCTGAGATTGTTCTGCAGGGTCACTGAGAGAGAACTCCAGGCCATTCAGGCTTCAGAAAATATCACCAGACACAAGAATTCCAAGAGTACCCCAGACATGTTATTATTTTCCAGCAGAAGTGGCTTTGTTAAGCATTATATTAGAGAAAAAAAAGAAAAAGAAAAAGAAAAAAAAACCCTAAAGCAATAATAAAAATCACTACTAACATATATATACAATCACTAAGTCTGACTTAACATCTACTGCTTCAGACCTTTATCAAAAGCCTACGTCTAAATTGATCTAATCTGATTTTTTTATTCTGTTTTAAAAATGCAATTAAACAATGATATCTGTTGCTGCAAGTTAAAAGCCATTCCCTTCAGATAACAACCAAATACAACACGCAGGAGTTCTGCCATCATTAGACTTCTAACCATATTACTTCTATTTTGAGGCTTTTTTTGTTTGGTCTCAGTTTAATTTCCTGTCAGCCTTACAAGAGATTTCTAATGTTTGGGCTGTAGGATATGCTCTGATTAAAAATAATCTTCCCAATTACTGCCTGGCATGACTCTACTGCCACATGCACTCTGCCACTGGCTTCTGCATTTCTGTCAGCAGTAATTGTGTCTGTAGCTTCTAACTGTAAATGAAAACCCAGGGGGCATATTTGGGTTCCAGTTTCCTTTGCCCAGCCATATCTTTTAATTTGCACTGTCTGTCAAAAGGAGATGTTTGTAGGCACTAAAAGGAAATCCTCAGAACATCAGGTTAAAAAAAGGGAAAAGGAGAAAAAATGAAATGCAACTGGAATATGATAAACCACATTTGATATTTATGCCAGGATACTCAACACAGAGCAGCTCACTGCATTGATTAGCCTTAGAAGAGGGGGACTCAAACCATTTACTGAGCATTTCTAGCTGTACTTTATTACCATTAAATTTAATCCCGAATCTTAAGTATCACCTTAGTATGCCTTCTTTTTTATTATTTTTAATTTTTTTTATTCAATCATTACAATGAATACTTTACAGAACAGCATTTCTTATCACAAAGAAAAAAAAAACATTATTTCTCAGGCTCTGGGCCCTGGCCTAAAACATGGCATGGGGTGTCCATCTCTCATCCTCTTTGACTGCACTGCACCTTCTCTGCAGGCTGTGGGTTCCTGTGGGGACTTCAGACCCCAATGGTCCCCCTGCCTCCATCTCAAGGTGAGAAGACAAAGAACTGCACACTCAGGGTTCAATATGAACCAAGGAAATGCCCATTCTTTATTCACACAAGTTATTTTTATACAGCTTTTACGGACTTTATCTATAACTCCAAGTGGTCAATAGTTTTCTTGCCAATCAGTCTACTGGTCAGTAAAAGGTATTTTACTTGTCCATTAGATCTTCCTGTTCTGGGTTAGGTTACATATTTTGGTCGCTGACTCCCATGAAACAGATTTCATGTTTAATGCAGGTGCAATTGTTTTTCACCCAGGAATAACTTGTTGTTAATGAACCCTCATTCTCAGGATGGTTTTCACATGGGAGCTCACAAGCCACTCAGCTGTACCCATCGGTGACAAGCCAGCTATTAATTCAGCAGAGCAAGGACTGATTATTTTTTAGAGCCTTTCTTTCATGATATATCCATTTTCCTCTAAGAGCATTCTCACACTATTGAGCTGCTGCTCCTGGAGTTCCCAGGAGGATCTTGGGGCTCTCAGTCCTGTCTCTGCTCTCCAGACCCAGCTGGGCTCCTGGCTCTGTCCCCTGGGTAGCTGCCAGCTGCCCCCAGCCCTGGGACACCTGCAGCCCAGTCAGGGTGCTCAGACCCAGCCCCTAGAGCAGCCACAGCCACAGCCACCAGGCATGTGCTGGATGTGTGTTCAGACCCTCAGAGGTTCCCTTTTCCTCTCAGGAGTGGTGGAAAGGTGGCCCCATGTCCCCAGGGAATGCTCTGTGCCACAGGAGCAAGATAAAGGTGCCCTG
This sequence comes from Regulus satrapa, assembly GCA_013396955.1. Taxonomy (NCBI): domain Eukaryota; kingdom Metazoa; phylum Chordata; class Aves; order Passeriformes; family Regulidae; genus Regulus; species Regulus satrapa. The sequence goes on along the minus strand of VWZN01016735.1, from coordinate 19,311 downwards.
GGGCAGAGATCCTTCTGAGGAACAAAGCACCAAGCACAAGCTGTTCCTGTGAGGTGGGCAGGGAAGAAACTCAAGGAGGAGAAAAAAACCATCTGATATTATGTCAGGCAGGAAGCTTTGTGTGGAAGGGACAAAGCACAAGCAGGCTACAGGCACAAGAATGCTCGTGTGGGATACATGGGACACTGCAAAGGGTCACAGCATGAGCACTGCTAGGAAGACACCGGCAGTTATTGCTAGAAGCAAATATTCACTATAAAATGAAGAATACTGTAAAGTCCTCTGAAAATCATTTTCTATGAAGTTGCAGTCCCCAATCTTTCAAAATTAAGTAAATTTTTGTCTCAAAGTGAAAATGGCACACAGCCCATTTGGAATCCTAGGGATGCAGAGAGCATATTTTTGTATAAAGGAACCATGGAAGTTTTCTTAGCAATAAACACTAAAGGAGGATAAACACTGAGTTTTGGTGAATGTGAGCAGGGTTTTGTCCAAATAGCACTTAAAACGGAATAGCTTCTCTTGGCATAGGAGTTGATTTGAAATATTCAATAAAAATGTTAATGCTCTGCACTGTGTTTGCTGGTTAATGCTGAACTGATCTCTCTGCACATGAGGGCAGACACTGGAAAGGTGAGAACAGACTCGATCTCACCTCTGTCCTGAACCTTTGGCACAGCACTCCAGGTGTAGCCTTCCTTTTGTAGTGCTCTGCCCCTCAGTGCCTATTCTGTGCAACAAAAGGCTGGTGAGAGAGAAGAACTTCAACACATCAGCTGAAAGGTCTGTGCCATGGAAATTGTGACCACCCCCGCCTTCACAGCCACGCGGTGGCACAGAGGAAAAGTGGCACAGATCTGTTAAAATATTATTTTTAAAATATTGTACAAGCTGTGTAAGAAGTTTTGTGCTCCTCTGAACCCTAAAGGGCAGCAGCACAGAACTAGACTGTGGTAACCTCAAGCTATCCTCGCTTCTATTTCCATATCTTACCAGAGATAAAACTGTCATTAACAACCCATATCCCCCACCTGTGACTGAAACTGCCACAAAGTTTAAATAGATACCTGCTTTCTTAAAAGAGGAAGGTAAGCCCTTGAGTTAAAAAGGGTTACTCTTGTGACTGAGGCCACGTGGATATTTACGTATTTATTCAGCATAAAACCTTCACAATTAGGTATGGCAATAAACATACCATGAGGTTGAAAGGAATGTTGCTCTCTTACAAAAGGACCTTTCAGAACTTTTTCAGTCGGCTCCTCTGTCAATGCAGGGAAGGGGCAAAGCCCAGGGCACAGAGTTTTCTCCATTCCCATTGTCATTGTGACTTTCAAGTCCCAGAACTTTTGTTCCCATGTTGTTTGTTTGTTTCTCCCTGCTTTTCTGCAGTGCAGATGGTTCAGCCTCACGAGCAGGTTGACAATTCCACCACCAGCAGTACTGTGGCTGCCCCATTAGCCACGGTAACCCATGGCTGTGCCTGCCAGACTCACATCCTCCACCACAAATTCCAGGCAACAACATGCTCAAAGGAGGAGCAAAATAACAAAACAATTTGAAAAAGACTTAATTGGCCTCATCTGCCACTAAAGAAGTCCTTCCACCGCTTCCAGTGACGAGCTGATAGCCCTGAGTACCTTGCTCCTGACAAAAACTAAAAGCAGGAACGTTTTACTTTGAGAACAGAGCCTTTGCATTCTTCATTTTCAAACCAGTGCTTCTCTCATCTCTCACAGGTCAAGAAATAAATCACATCTCTACAATCAATGCAGTTTGGAAAGAAATATCCCAGATAGAAAGAAGAATGTTTGTTTTTTTTTACAGAAACTTTGCCATTTCTTAAGAACTGTAGATGTTAATAACATTTGAAATCAAGGGTTAGAATGAGAAAGAAATAAAAACAAACCGATGCCCACCAGTTTACTCAACAGCTTAGTGATTTATGATGTAATTATTCTTAGAGAAACAGCACAACTCTAGGCTACCTCTCTGAGCCCTAACAGAAAAATAATAGTTAGAGGGTCCATCACATTCCACAGACTGGAGCATGTCTCTTGTGGACAAAGCAAAGATTAAAAAAAAAAAAAATCTCACTTTGGTAGAAACACCAATTTTTCTGATCCAAAGACACTTTTATCCCTACTAAAATAAAAGCATTTCACACACTGGAGACAGAGAGGGGGGATATGGATCAGCTGACAAACATCACTTTCCAGGAAAATGGACTTTTGTAAGGTCATCGGGGCTTGAAAGGGTCCAGCCTTGCCCAGGTATCACATAAAACATGCTGGAGGTATCCCCAGTCCGTGGCAGCACCACAGGCCACTGCTGCAGAGAAGGGAGGAGTTACTGCACCCTTGGCACAGGGACTACTGTAGTTTTATCAAAAGGATTTTTACTGCTTAGGAAGAAAAATTATTTCAGTCTGAAAAAGAGGCAGAAATAAAACAATCTAAGCCTGCCATGTTTGGAAATTAATTCCTGCTACATAAAATGACCACAACTGATTTCCAAAGCCAAGTCAGTGTTTGTTTTACACAACACAGGAGAGCCTTGGGCTGAAATAATTATTTATTATTGTTGCTTCCAGCTGGGGGTACTTTGACAGCGATTACAAAATGTAAAGTCACACGTAGGGAGAGTCCTTGCAGATCCCACACTGGGCTTCAAGTGCTCTCCTCTGAGCAGAAGGAAAGAAAGGAGGAAGCTCAGCTGCGTCAAGAAGCAGTTTTCCCCCAAGAGTAACATGACTTTCCATGGGAAAAAAAAGGACCAAAAAGCATAAATGATAGGCCAGCAACAAAAAAAACATCCGTGAAAAACTCTTAGGCCCAGACTGGTTATTTATAAATAAAGAAAAAAAGGTGCAGTCTCTTTTTAACTAGAGTCCTTTCAGCAGAAAAAGAACCAGATTGGTAAACATCCCACGTTTCTGAATGACCAGTTCCACACGTTTGTTTCTTCCTCTATGACCTTCCCTGGGAGGATCCCAGAGTGCAGGGGATGGTCCATCGCTGCTGTTCCATCACTCCCAGCACCAGGAGGCTCAGCCCAGCCAAGTGACAGCTGGGAAATGAACCCACTCATCACTGGCAGCAGGCAGGGGCTGCCAAGGCTGGGCCAGGAGCTGCCAGCCTCTGCAAATCCCTCACGCAGCACCCCTGCCTGACACTTAATATTCACACTGGATTGCAAGCTATGTACTCAAGGATAAAGCTCAGTAATAATAAAGATTCACAGTCTGACAGGCCCAGCATACAAATTCTCGGTGTGGAGATCGCTTTGAATATTTATTTTTTTAATCTTAAAAGGAATCAGGATTTTTTTTTTTCCCCTCTTATAAAAGAAACAACAGTGCTTCCCATTTAGTGAGGGAAACAATGGAATGAGAAAATATAATTTTAGTCTACATTTAGGTATTGGTAAAGGAGCACCAAAAAAATTATTTTATTTTAATATCAGAACACTGTGTCCCCAGTCCTTGTCTTGCTCATCAGACACGGGAATACATCAAATAAGCTATGCAGTTTCTTTTTTTGCAGGACCAAATCCTTTCAGCCAGAAACACACTACTTTAAACCATTTAAGAATTTACCCAAATTTCCAACACTTTACAGCTTGTATTTATCATGGCAGCTGTGAAGTCAAAATACAACATTGGAAATATTTAAAACCTCAACATGTGTTACTCAAACATGGTACCTAACCACTGGTCTCACTAGTCCCATGCTGGGTCACCAATGAAAAAATATCTAGGTGCTGTTTAAACTTCATTCCACTTCTCAATCGTAGTCATGTTTTACCCAACACAGCTTAGTACTGTGCTGCTTTGTACAGTAATATATTGTTTATTTTACAGTGGCACTGTAAAGTCATAGCCCTTTTTTTTTTTTGTTTTAAATTTTTCTATTTAATGTTTCTTTTATGTTACAACAACCTGGTAACTTGCTCTTTTTTTTTTTTTTTTTTTTTTTTTTGTTTTGTTTGTTATGTAAACGTTATATATGTAGAAGATGGTTTAAAATGAACAAAATTATAATTAAAGGCCTGATAGTTTTCACACTGAAAATACTGTTACTAAATACTAGCTCCCCTTAGACTCTTTGGCTTGTTTTGTATTTTGCTTCAAATGTCTCCAATTCTATTACTAAATCCTCCTTTTTCTTTTAAAATCACATTGCATCCAGCTTAACTCCATCTCACTAAATCACCTTGTTAGTCATACTTTGATTCATTACATTTCACTGCCTTTCATATTTAAATTATTCCATTTCTTTTCCTACTCCCCACATGACAAATCTCAATTTGTACAACGATTCCTTATATTGCACCCTCACAGAACTCCCTCTATTAACACTAGACCATTCTCCCTGCAAGTTTTCCTGCAGAACTGCCTTCCAAAACAAGCCCAGATTTACACATTCAGTCCCATCCCTTCATTTCATTTGCATTTCAGGAGCACCAGGGCAGTCAGCATGACAAGGAGCCAAACCCAGCGACAGACTCTGCCCTCCAGCCCCTCTTGGAGCACTCCTGCACTGGACCTGCAGGGATGCACCTGGGAATTCTGACTCCATCCCTCTGCCCACGTGGCCCAGGATCAGAAGTTTTGGGGGACACAGGATACAGAGGATGGAGGCACAGTGGAGTTTGGCTTACATCATGAAAACGGAACTATTTTCAATCCACAGAGGGAATAAGCAGCTGAATCTCCAGTTCGTACAAATATTATTAGAAGCTGCTGCTCATTCTTGCTCTCTTCTAGACCAAAGCTACATTTCTCAGGGATTCCACTCACAATCAGCATCCACTTCTCAGACTTAATACAGAAATTAAGCAATAGCTCTTGTATTCCCATAAAAATATTTTTCTTCACAGATTTCTTAATTGAGCCTTGGAAAAAGATCGTCTCCAATGCTAAGCAACACATCAGCATCTCTCTTTAGAGAGTGCAGACATGGAAGTGCAGTAACCTGAGCTCAAATTGAGGATGAAGTGGTTGAAACAATACTAGAATGGATGTTCCTCAGAGCTGCCCTCCCCTCTGCCTCCCAAGGGTGCGTGCACAATCCTTCCTGCCAAAACCAGCACTGGCTGTGTGCACTCCCAGCACTGGCGGCTCAGAGGAGACACAACCCTCTCCAGCCAGGTTTATCCTCCCAAAAGTTGCTCTGCTGTTCTTTGGCTGCTCCATCAGGAGCTCGGTGCACCCAGGGGGCTGGGAAGTGTCCCTGTGCAGGTGCTGGCCCTGTCCCAGGGAACGAAGGCTGCAGAGCAGCCAGAGCCAGCAGGAGCAGCCACACGTGCTCCAAGCTGCCTGCCAGCTGTGATATCTAAGTTATTATTCCTATTTGCAGTTCTTCAAGAGTTTGGATTCCAAAGGCTACCACATTTACCCAAAAGGTGCAAATCCCAGCCAGAGTCACCCAGTGTTCCAGGCAATAACCAAATCCTGCCTGGCTGCAGTGTAAGGTGTCTTCAGCTTTCAAGGCTTTCTTTCCAGAGAAATTGTTAGAAGGACTAGGAGATAACTGCTTGCTCCAATGGAATTTGGAGTATCTTCAGCATCTTGAAGGTGATCACTTTGAAAGCATCAGGTAACCACTGCTGTCAGATAACAGTGTGTCTAAAGGAATCATGGCAACGTTAGTATTTCTTTTCCTAATCTTACCTTGTAAAACATTTTGGAAATGCTTTTGGAATGAAAAGAAATTTAACATTTTAAATAATGATTAGGAACTAGCGTACTAAACCAAAAAAAGATTATTATCTTTGTTCAAAACTACACCTTCATAGTTTGGAACTTGAAAAATCTGTGCAGGAAAGGAGTTACTCCAATCGCAGAGCCACAACTCACAGAGAAATGGTAAAATGTCTTTGTCCTGTTTAAATATCAAGACTCTTCTGGGTATCACTTAGATCTACCCATCATAATTCAGATACTTGTGAATAATTCAAGATGTTATGCTTTAACTTCTATCAGCAATTCCCTTGAAGAGGAGCAGTAAGTAAGCATTTCTTATAAGTTATAGCATGGATCCATATAATTAATATTTTAATATACTTTACCTGTCTTACTGTTTGCTCTTGTGATATTAAGTTGGTATTAAATAAATAACACACTCAGCTAACTTGTCCCACTTTTCAAAGATGCTCCAATTTATGTAATTGCTTTATCTGATTTATTGTTGCACCTTTACTCGAGTTACATATCCTGTTAATGTGCTATCAATGGAATTAGCTGGTTCTTAGTAGAAAACTTTTTTTTTAAATCAAGCCAGCATTTTTATGGCAAAAGTAATGCTTCCATCCTTCATACTTCCATCAATTATTAATAAAAATACCTTTTTAATAATGGGCATTAGCCTGCTTCATCTTTGCACCTTCTCCTTGGCACGCTGAAGCAAACCAGAGACAATGTGCTGTTTTCCAAGAATAAGACAAATAGTAGCACCCCACTAACAAACCTCAGAGGTCACTAAAGGCACATAAAATCATGAGAACAACTCAAGTATGCCCTCGTTTTTCAAAGAAGAATTCAGAGAAAGCTTCTGTCCAAGTGACTGCAAATTATGTATTAAGCTTACACGATTTTGAAATGAAACCCGGCACTATGAAGAAAGATTGATTTCAGCTTTTCTTATTGGCAACTAGTGAAGAATTTAAAAACTTGAATTAATGAAGTAAACAGATATCTTTGGTTAGAAGGATGAAGAATCAACTCACAGCTTGTATTCTTGAAATAAACTGCCATTTCTGCTGCCCACAGCATTGTACACAGATGCCCCCCAGAAGCTGTGCTTCTCTGCTCTCCAGACTCGCAAAGACAACACCCAAGGTAAACAGCGTGGGGGATACCAGAGAAAAACAAATCTCTGGAAAATGAGAGAAAATGAACTTGTTCATACTGCCCTTCCTCAATCATTTTCATTCATGAAGGGTATTAATTTTGACTGTTAATTAGAGTGGCATCTGTCTCTGCCCCACTGGCAGGAGACCAAGGAGCAGGAGCAGCATTAGCTGCTGCTCCAGGTGTGCAGTGACTGAGAACTCATTTCTGAACAGCTCCACCACAGGAGCAACAATTTATACAGAATCAACTGGCTCAAACACACCTCCAAGAACACATTAAGGGAGGATTTGCAGTACATGGAAGCGTTATGGACATATTTTCCAAACTGAACTTCCCTTAGCAGAACAGCTCAGCAATGCACTGACACCAGCTGCTGCACATGAGGCAAAAGCCCAAAGCCCACAAACCTAACACAGGCATTATTCCATTTATTCCATAAATCACCTGGCTTTAGGAAAGCACACATCTCCTACACAGTCTGAAAGGAGATTTCTGCCATTGTATGTAAAACCTGTTGCAATTCTAAAGAGTTCTGAACACACAGTAAAAAACTACTAAAGCACCACTAAATTTTTAAGATCTGTAACTTAAAAGCCAACGGTGCCGTGTGTCTCGGGATTGAATTTCTCAGTACTTGCTGTATTTTCCACCTTGTTTTTTTATTTCATGGCAGAGCACTCTGCCATGTCAGCATGTGTACTATAAGAGAGGTGTAATTATAGGTGCACTGCAAGGGAGAATTGCCTCAAGTATGACATTGCTGGGGACCTGAACTGATAGCTGGAACACAGAAGCAAAATGCCCACCAGACTGGAGCATTTAGAAATTCCTGCACAGTTCCAAATGCTTTTGGTGACTTCCATTATATCTGTGAATGCATTTACACCAATTTTACCTTTGATGCTGCAGCATTGTTTCCAAGTCTTGGAGATTCTCGCTGCATCTATCAGTCCCATAGCACCGGACAAAGAGTTTCTCTTTGTGGCTACAATAGCAACAGGGCACACATTTCCTTGCCCGAGTGCCAAATACCAGACTGGTAGCAAAAGAATTTCAATATAATCCTCTAATGCCTGAAACTCCTTCAAGTACCTCAACACATCAAGTGCTAAAACGCTTTATAACACCTATAAACACTCCAAGAGTCTAATGAAGCTTATACTACTAAGAGTGCAACAAGTGAAAGGTGGTGTAAAAATCAATTTGCTTTCACCTCAGCTGATTTATATTCCTTCCTGAACAAATTAATTTCACACTAAGCAACTGGTTTAATAAAACTTGAGAGCAGCCCTATATTAAAGAGTTTTGTTCTTACTCCAGGCAGAGATAACTTGGAAATAGTAGTAAAACATGAGTCTGGGATTACTCTGCAATTTGTAAAGCCTGGCCTGCCTCATTTCACAGCTTTTTTTTCACAGAATTTTATTTCTGAACTTGTGAACATGAATTTTAAAAAGCACAATGCAGGTTTGCAGTCCAGAAATCACACTGTAAACAATAACATATAAAAGTAAACCAGGAAAATATGAAAATATGTCCCAGGGAAATAAACACGTTTGGAGCCTTAGTGCCCAAACTGAGAATTAAGCTGTGCTTAATTCTAACCCTGTCTGCAAGTACTATAATACAAATATCTACAAATACAAGTATTTGTATTACAAATAACAAAATCAAGGTGATTGCTGAGGTACTTGATACGAACCAGGGACAGCTGCTGCAGCACAACTGGAATATTCAGCATTTCTGTCCTCTCCTCTCTGCTGTGGGAGCTGCCTTTGCATTTTGCATCCCTTACAGCCCCAAGAAATCCCTGCACACAGAAGGGCTCCTCCTCCTTTCCTCCATCCCCACAACCACCAACACATTCTTCTACTGGGTAATGAGGAAGAAGAGAGAAGAATGGAATTTCAAAACAAAGTCTCTTTTCTATTCACAGATTGAAATAACAGTGACAAATTACATACATCGAAACCTCTCTGGAGCTCTGCTTGCAGACCTTCTCAACTGTTCAATACAACTGCAATTTCTTGCAGAGACTTAAAACTTAACCAACTGAAAAAAAAAAAAAAAAAAGAAAAAAGCAAGTAGGATGCAACACTCTACAGAGTGCACAGAGCACAAAAGCAGGGGCTCAAGCTGACAAATAGAAAAGGAAATGTTCTGAAAACTGAGAACAGCTAAGCTTTTTTTTACCATTATTATCTCTGTTGACTGTACTTAGGACAGAAGTCAACCCTATGGACGGGATGTAACTCTTCTCCCACCTCACTTGCACATCTTCCTGGGGCTTCCAGGGTAAGGGAAAAATGTTCCTAAGAAGAGGTGCACAGCAAAAACAGGAAATGTGTCTAATAAATATCTACAACACGATTTGAGTAATTTCAGAAATCTTAATGCATCTCTCAAGTGTTTGGTTAAAGAAGGTTTTAAAAGTAATTTAACTTTTTCAGCACTAGGCAGGTATTGCAATTGTGCTAAGCATTTTTAGCTAGCGTGGAGATTTGATTTGCTTGCTGTTGATTGAAAAACACATGAATGAAAGCACTGCTATTTTTTCTGAGATTAAAAATGTCATTTGAGGCTTCATGTTTATGTTTTCTGATGTTGCTTAGGATGAAAAAGCTAATGTGGTTTGTGACCCCAATGCCAATTCACCAGAACACGAAGCAGCAAATAGACCACAATTAGATCCATAATGGTAACTTAAACATAAAGTAACACAAGATAATTGAAAGTTGTTTTCTTTTTTTGTATCACACCTGCATAAAAATTTGCTGAATGACACAAAGGTGTGAAAGCACACAAAAAGGAGTTTCCCATTAAAGACTGAAATATGAACACTGCAATTCAGACCGGGGCAAGGAGAAAGCACACACTGCTCTAGTTTGTGGAAAAGTGTCAAGGAAATAATTTATCTTCTTGTTTACAAAATATAAAAAATATAAATAAAAAGATTTATTTGATAATGGGAAAATTTTGCCTGACTCAAATCATTTCAGGGAGTTCCAAAGGAACAAAAAAGGAGAAAAGTTTTATAGGAAAGGCAAATAAATGAAGGTTTCTTATGTAACAAATCAAGATGTCATTATTTTAACCAAGAGCAACAAGTGGAACATTTGACTTAACTCCATTTCTAAACACTGCACAAATGATTTTCCTTGACACTGTGTTAGGCTATTAACAGATTCCACTAGAGATTGGAGAAATTCAAGTATTAATGGAATCTTTACAATAAATTAAGAACAAAATGAGAAAATCCTTATGTTTAAGCATTCAGGTTAATTATTTCAACCTGGTGGACAAGGACAAAGTAAATCTTACTTTCAACCTTTATGTTTCTAGGTAAACTAGAAAGGGTGATAACCTACATACGGTATTCAGGCTCCTAATCCTACCCCCACATTTGACCAGGTATGGTTTTAACCCCAAGAAAACTACACGGTGCAGAACAAATTGTTCCTTTTTCATAGGAAACAAGGCACATTCTGATGGAATAATTAACAGTTGTCCCAGCTTACTGCAAATTGCCATGCTTTAAAAATCCCTCCAATTCTAGAGTGAAACTTATTTGAGAACCTTGGTTTCAGCTGGTATTTAATGATTCTTAGATGGGTTTGAATGAGGAAAAGAAAAAAAAAATCAGTTCAGTTCTGAAGGTTTTGTGTGTTCACAGGTGTTTCTGACCAAGCCTTTTTGCTCAGTCCACCTCCAGCACAGTGTGCCAGCAGAAGAATCTTCTACATAAACAATATTCTCCTCAAGAAGCATCCATAATCCATTTATAGGTCCCTCCTTGCTTACATCATCCATAGAAGAAATAGTGTTCAACATCTGGGCCCAGTCTCTGACTGTCTTTGAAACTGTTTCACACCTTTTAAACACAACTTTCCACCTGAAGACACCAGGAATTTTGGCAAACTCTTCTACACCACATTTCCTCTGCTTCTAAGTGTTGCCTTCACTACGCAAATCACAGCTCACCACATTATTATCTCTCTCCTTGATAATCAGGATTTCAATTCTTCTTTCCTTCCACTCCTACTTTTGCCAATCTTTTCTGCCTACATAACATATGTATCTGAACTACATTCGTTTTCTAACCACGGTGCCATTTTCCTGAATCGACAGCGAATTTGCAAACAAAAGTGCAAGTCTCAGAACAGTCAAGGCAGAAGGTGTGCTGGGGGAACCAAGTTCTCTAAAGAAGGCAGGCTTGAACAGCAGCTCCTTGCCAAGCAGCCAGAGCAGGATATTCCACTGCTTTTTTGTTGATTTAAGGTCTGTGGCACACTGAAGCTGTCACAACGAAGGGCAGACAAAAGACAGGCTGTTGACTGCAAAATACTTTAAAGCATACCTGTATTATAAAGCATTCACTTGGCATTTGTCTCCTGTAACATGTCTCTGTGCAATACAAGGTATTTCTCTCCCTCCTCGCTCTTTAGAGAGATATGAAGTTTAATGTACTGACTGGTACTTAACAATCAGATTTTGTCAGCTTTTGTGCTGAATGGCACCTTCCTTCTGCCACCGCCTTTCCCAGCACTATTCACAGTGAAAATTATTGCCTCATTCCCGGGGAAGGTGACAGATCCATGCAGCACTGAGCTCGGGAGGGAGCCGCTGCTGTCAGGCAGATCACCCTGATGGCACATAAATCCTCCCCGCTGTCCCCAGGGCCACCGCCACCTCCTGCCTGCCTCGCTCTGCTCTCCCGGCGCTCCCAAAGTGCACACACAGCCCCGGGACTGCGTCCTTGGCAAGCTGCACCCAGCAGGTGCTTGCCCTCACCCAGTGCTCGGGGGCAGCTCCCAGGGATGCTCTGACCCAGGCACTCCTTTTCTCCCCAAGAGACCCAAAGAAAACCCAACACGCTGGGCACAGGTGAGACCAGCCTGTGGAGCAGCGAGAACAAACCACGGACTTCCACCTGTGAAAAATGAGGATCACTTTCCCGGTAAATTTTAAAAGGTTTTTAAAAAAGACAATAGGAGACAGAGACAAAGCAAGGGCTAATTATGGTCGGGTGCTTGGCATTTCAGCAAGAGCACACTCCCTGTCTAGGGAACACCCTTTAAATACTTCTTCTGTCTCACATTCATAGACCTTTGTGTATATTCAGGAACTTATTAGCATGGCCACTGCCTTTTTTAGAGCATGCCTGCTCCTTCTTTATGTGGTTTTGATTTTTCTTATCAGTTTTGATTTGGGTTTGGCTGTACTGTGCACAAGCAGTGAGTGTTGATACTGTCACAGCAGCAGGATCCCCATCATCTGTTCACTGGATGCTATCCCAACCATGCAGACAGTTCAAGCACACTAACTTTAACAGCAGAAATTAAAAACTATACAGCAAAGACATTTTAACATTATACATATAGCATTCATCTTAATATTTGCAAAAAGCCAACAATATGACATGGATTCATAACACACCCTTCCCAAAATGATCCGTCCTGCCCTCTCCATATATCCAGCCCTGATCTTCTACAGCCCCAGGAAAGGCTCAGGTGAAAAGTTTAATTGGTTGATGCTACAATGAATCAGGCGAAGGCACACTCAGAACAACAAAAAAATCAATTAGCAAGACAGCATCCTGTTAAAATTATCTGATTCTCAAACAAATCCTCTCCCTCAGCCCAAGAGGAGATCTGAGCACCTCATTTTAAGGTGCAAGACCATAAGCTGTGGCTCAGATTGCTCTGAATAGAACTCATCTGAGCAGAATTCCACTGATGATGGCAGCTCCACTAGGAACTCATTTAGTTCAGCTGAGCTCATTATTCAGCCCAGAACTGAAAAATTTTTGCCTGAGAAACTTGACAGCATTAACAAAATTCCACAACAACTGCTGGTGAAAGAACTTGGCTTTCACCACTCTGCTCCTTACAAAGGCACTCCCGTCATGTGTTCAGGATCCAGAGGATGAATGAAAATCACGAGCTAAGGAGGCCTTTACATCAACGGGAGGAACAAGATGTGAGAGGAGGCAGCAGCAGCAGCTGTGAACAAAATCCACCTCTGTCCCAGAGTAAGTAGAAAATCTGAATTCAATTCACAGGCAGTAGCAACACAAGTGCACCAGGCTCTGCAACACACAGAGCGCAAGGCGTTATAAGACACTTTTTTTAAAAAAAACACTCTGAATTGCTTTGTTTACCTATAAACTATTCAAAAGTGCACACCACTGGGTTTGATCCTTCATCATCATCGAGGAGAACATTCTAGGAAACACAATTACACACTTCATTCCAAAGTGAGGAACTGGAATCCAATGGTATTGTCACTTAAGAGAAATCGATTCTACACCTGCCTAAAGCATTGTAGTTCCAAATCCCATAGCAAGCTCCTTCCCTGGAAATATTTAAAGACCAGCTCCAGAATGATTTCAGTTCTAAATTACTCTGTTCCTTCCTTCCTCTTCATCAGACTCGGATTTTATCTTTTCTGCTTTTTGCTGTCATAGTAATATATTACTGAAAATACATTTTCAACTATTTTAAGAAAAGAACATGTTTTAAAAATAATTTTATCTTAGACAAGAAATCACTTTGAAATAATGTTACAGCTCAAATAAATTTATAGTTTCTGGAACCAATAGGAGTGTGTATTTTCCATTTTCTTTTTAGCTGTGTATATAATGAATTTCATATATTTTGCTGATGCAAACCAGCAACCCAGTCTAAAGAAATTCCTTATCAGTAACAACAACAGAGACAAAAATCTGTAAACAGTGTTAAGTGATAATAAAAGAAGATGAAGAATAGATCATCTAGGTTGTAAAAATCAGCTGGAAGAACATTTTCAACTATAAAAAGGGAGGCAGAAAAGTTTTCACCATCATAGTTATAGCACCCTCACATAATCCAGGCCCAAATTATTTACATGGACTGGTGGTGTAAAAATGGGTGGGTTTAGTTCAATTTGGAGGTGAAGGGAGGGAATCTATGTCTGTGCACCTTGAATAAGAAAATAAATTTGTCTGCAAAATATGCAGAACAAGTAGAAAAAAAAACCCCAAATTTTTACAAGAGAAGATTATGAAATTTAAATCATGTATTTAACACAAATGCACACATATAGAGTAACACATTTATACTGATTTCTATCAATGTTTCTATAGCAAAATCACAGACTCATACCAGGGGAGGGTCAGAAGAGATCTGTGATAGCTTTGGCATCAAAAACAGATAAAGAATTTGCAGATTATTTAAATTATGTAGTAAATCCAACTATACACAGAAAGTATTTGGAAGTAATTTGAATATTCGGATCCCTCTCCTACCTGACTTTCAATTAATTCTCAAGACAGTTATTTTATCCTTCACCACTGTGTTTAATGCTTGATTTCCCCATAATAAATGATGTGATATTTTTAAAGCATCGAGTGTCTTTTTTAGCTGTGAGAAATGGAAAGCCAAATTTGGCTTACCTTTATCTAAGAATTATGCAGCATATTAATGCAGCTTGCCAGTGGACTGAATGACAAATCCCTGTGAGCACTGTCAGTGTTCCAAAGCTGGTGCAGGTCTGTGGGTTTTGGTTTTCATTTCTCAAAACCAAAAACCAAACCTGGGTTTTGGTTTGCGTTTCTTCTCATCTCCATTGATTGCTTTACTCCAGTGAGGATCCTCGTAGCAGTCAGTGCCACCCTGACCTGACCTGGGATATCCCTAAAGGACTGAGGAGCAGAGCCTTAAAACTGCAAGGAAATACAGGATTAAGGAAATGGTGGAAATTTGGGTGCCTGAGTCTGCTGTCGTGACAGCCAAACATTACCCCCAGCCTGGGTACTGAAAAATATAAATATTTTTTGTGGTTCACCTATGAAAATATAACCCAGCCTATTGAGAAACATTCCAAATTTGACCAGCTCATGCTAGGGGAGTTACAAAGAACTAATACTTATTATCTGACTTAAATTTTTTTATCAGCTTTGAGAACCCTTTCTCTCAGAGAGACTTCATATGTAAAATTGTATTTGCAGTGGAGGACAAAGCACAGGCAAAACGAGTCACTCATATTAAGATTTTAATTCTAACAAAGCAGCTGCCTGCCTTACTTTCTGACATGGATGGGTGTCATTTGAGAACCAGGCTTCAATTTTTCCTCCTTTATCTCCTGCAGTATTACAGTTTCTGATGAGTTTGTCCATAGCTGCTACTTTGTGAGCTTGGTGGAATATTTTCCTCACAGCCCTATGCCACAGAAAATTATTTTTGCTGTGTTCTTTACTCAGGTGGTGGCAATAAAGAAGAGCTTTCTTCCTGCTAGGGCAGAGTGCCTGAGACCTGGGAAGAGGACAGAACCTCACCTACAGAATTATTTTCTCTTTTTTTGGTGTACAGAAAAAGAAAAATTCTGTAGCATGACCGTATAAAATGTCAGGCTCACAAGCAGAAAGCTGCCCACAGTTGATAGACACAAATGTAAGGGATTTGTATCTACGTGGCAAATTAAGGCACTGGAAAAACTGATCAAATCAATTTTAATAGCTGAACTGAGCAGCAAGTTCTAAATCATTTTGTTACTGATAACATTACAAACTCTGAAATCTAAGCATCTTTGCAGAAGTCTACAGCCAGCTAATAGCAGATTTTTACTACTGGAAGACATTGTGGCAGAAAGAGCTGGACAGCATGTCAAAACTTGATAAATCTTTGAAAGAGAGGACCAAAATAAATTCCTAAGAATTCACCTCCTAATAGGTATTCCATTGCACAGTGAAGCAAGGTGGAATTTTTGGCATGGCAGCTCAAATGAGGTATTAATTAGATCTCTGCAGAAAACCCACAGAGTGGCAGTAAATGGTTGATATGAGCAGGTCACTGGGGTGTGACATCCAGGGAACACAAACCCACTGCATAAGCCAGCACAGTAAAGCAGATCTAATGCTAGAATGTAAAGAGAAAATTAGCTTTATGGAAAGCTCTAGATAAGTTCGTGAAACTACTAAACGGAGACATTTAGGAAATTAATACCTAGGAAAAGCAATTTTGCCAAGGAGAAGGAGCAGGTCTATCCTCAGCAGCATCAGAGGATCAGAACACTGTACACCACAATCAGGACTACTCTGCAACGTTCAAACACAGCTGAAAACACAGAGCAGTGTTACTCACTCCAAACAGCAACAGCTTCGATTCAGGAACTATGTGCAACTGCACTTCTAGGAAAAGTCCTTTTTGTATGGAACCAGAGGTAATTTTAGAAGGCAGGAGGGGTGCATCAGAATGGAAATAAAGATTCTTTACACGAGTACTTCGGTGAGAAAAGGCAGAAAATGAAACTAGGCTAGATCTTGAATCTCAGAATGAGATGGGGAGACTGGGAGATGAAAGACACCTGAACCTCTAAAGCCCTTTCCCTGTCTGTGCCCAGGCACAGGAGAAGCTGCTGCTGCCACTGAAACACAGGGAGCTGTGGGACTCCTGAAGTGCCCTGGGCAGGAAATGCAAAAAAAAAAAAAAAAAAAAAAAAAAAAAAAAAAAAAATCTGAAAATTGCTTTTCTGTTTTAAAAACAGAGCTGAGTGAANTCTGCAGACCGCCCCCGCTGCCCCTGCCAGTACTTCCCCTCCTGGGCTGGCGGGACTGTGGGAATGAAGCCCAGGCAATGATCTGTCAGTGACTGGAGGGGGATGATGACAAACAATTCCCTGGTTGTTGGCCACAACATGAAGAACACCAGAGCTGAACCCACCACCTTCTCAAATCTGAAGGGCAACACTGAGCAGGAAGTTTCTAGATAGAAAGCAAGAGCCATGACCCATTTCAGCACCTCCTGGCCTGGCATGGTTCAAACCCCACCAGCAACTCAGATCCCATACAGCCACCTGCTCACTCCCCACCAGGGGCGAGGGGTAGAAGGGGGAAAAATCATGAATTTGGATCAGAAAAATTTAATAACTCAAATAGAATAAGAAATTGTAATGGGAAGGAAACAAAACAAACAAAAAAAAAAAAAAAAAAAAGAGAGAGAGAGAAAAGAAAACAAAGGAGGGAGAGAAATAAATCCCAAGAAAAACAAATGGTGCAAATGAACAAGTCCCTCCCCACTAACTGAGCAGTGTCCAGCCAGTTCCTGAGCTCTTCCCTCCTTGCTGAGCAGGATGCCTAGTGCCCTGGAATATCCCCTGGGGTGGCTGGGGCCAGCTGTGCCCCTCTCTCAGCCTCCTGTGCTCCCTCTCGTCACGGTCAGGGCAGTGTGAGAGGCTGAGCAGTCCCTGGCCCAGCATCAGCTGAACCATCTGTGACCAGCACTGCTCTCATCCTAAACCCAGCACAGCCAGAGCAGGATGTGCCCTAACAGAGAAGAACAGCCATGCTGCCCCTCTGGAAACATTTCCCTCTGCACTGGAAAGCAGAGAGATGGCTCTAAAGGAAGTGAAGCACAGCAGCCTACACACAAATCCCCTTTTCAGCTGTTCAAGGGTCCTATTCCCAAATCCCAGGACATGCTGAGTGAGGAATTCCATTCATTTTCTTTGTATGGAAGTGATAAACAAGATGTAAATTAACTATAAAAGTAGTGGGTATCAAGAATAAGCATTCTCCATTTTGTTCATGTTGTGTTGAACTATTTTATAATCTACCTACATCCACAAATACAGCCCTAAATATCAACACCAAATCACTTACAACTACCATTAAGTAGTATTTCATCAGTGTATCAGTTTATGGCATTTAAAAGAATTTATTTCCATACATCCAAATGCCACAGCAAATTATTTCAAACCAGCAAGAAACACAAATAGTTAGAAGGTTACATGTGGCATATTAATTTACATTTCAAACTGCAACAAAGTCATGAATGCAGCTCAACATCAGAAATGCATACACTGAGTTAGATAAAACCTGTCCTATATCTGAATATAAACCCACCGGGCTGTATCAGTGGCTCATAAAGAGCTTCCTTGCTTTGAAAAGGCCTTGCACGCTGTTCATTTTGGAGTTACTCCCTGCCTGCCTGGTCCTCAGGAACCTGATTTCCCTGGTGCTGGGTGAGTCCTTTGGCCCTTAGGATAAAGGAAGGGCGTGACACTGCTCTGAAAGCCTTTCCCTCTTTTTCTCCAGCAGAGACAAAGATCCCACAGGTGGTGGAGACAGGAGGCACAACTGCACCCACTTCTCCTGTGGTCAAGTTGATTTTAGGTCAGACTTCTGATGTACTTACAGTCCTGACTCAGCAAAGCAAATCAAACCAGGGCCTCTTTGATCTTTGTTTTCACAGATCCTGATTATGTGTTTGGGTTTGGCTCCTTGCAGGGTCAGTGTATAAAACAGTGGATTTTTGATAGATTGGCTGCAAGTTCCACCCTGATTTCCTGTTTATCATCTATGCAGCTTTCTCTGTAATAACCAAGGATTCACAAGATACCAACACCTCCATTTGTGTCCTTTGGGTTAATCAGCTTCTCACCTTCAGCGCCATCTTGTCCAGGAGATGAAGCAGCCAACACAGATTTAAAATCTGCTCTTGCTGGGGCTGTGGGTTAAAGCCAGCTCTGCTATTGCTGGGGGACGCCTCCTTTGAAGCACAGGAAAATTTGAGAGTCCTCGTGCTGAGAGCTATGAATAAAGAGGAGCTATCACAAGCCCCTGTAGTAATAAACTGCAGAAATATTAAAGTCCAGATTTCCTCTGAATTTACTCGTAATTGATCAACTTTGGTGCCTAAGAAAACACAAAACTTTCCCTGTCATCAAAAAATTGTGAAAAGACCCCAGTCTGTAGAATTTTCTGGTGTTCTAACAAGGTCTAGTCAGATCTCAGTGCAGCCTTTCCCCCAGCCTGAGAAATTTCTAACAAGTCACTGTTCACATTATCATTCCAGTTTCAACTCTTACCATTTTAACAGATATATATGTGTAGAAAATGTGTTTTTTAGATTTCATGTATGATTCAAGAGAAGATGGGAGAGCAAAGGGATATGGTAGCTGTAAGATATTCAATCCCCCTTATTCATCTGTGCTAAGTTAAAAATAAAATTACTATTAGAATAAAGTGAGTTGCTTGATGCTATTTCTTCAGTGTCTTGTGACACCAATCTGCAAACCTGCTGAGTTTTCAGATAAACAGTTTTCCTATAAACATCTAAATTATTTAACGTGTTATGCATAAAATGTTATTTCTATCGAGGTAACATATTGATATACTACTGAAGGGTAGTTTCTCTTCAAGAAACAGTGCTTTTATGAGCTCCTTGGATGCACAGGTGAACAATAATGGAAGTGAAAATCACCTGGGGCTTGTTTTCTATCTGTAATTTCTTCCAGAAGTCCTGTGTTCCTGGAGGAGAACACTTGCAGCTCTTTATTCCAGACTAACTTCCCTAATTGCTTCAAGCTGCTTCTCTGTTTGCATTATTTCCTTCTCACACATTCAGAAAGAAACCATCACCCTTTTTGCTGCCAGGCTAACCAGTACCACAACTTTACACTTGCTAAAGCTGCTAGAATGG